>JBBPSX010000085.1:0-21616 GCA_038093815.1 Neoboletus cf. brunneissimus | reverse complement strand
CACAGAGGATCGCGGGAGAAGTAGAGGAATAGAGACCGCGAATAGATAGCGAGACGTGCTGTGCGACACAGCGGTGGTAATACAGCCAAAGGGCGATGACGAGGGGAAGGCATGAGGCCGGGGGTAGCCGAGAGAACCAGTAAGAGCCGTGCCCAGGGGCGACGAGCAAAAACACAGTCGGAGGGAGGTCCAGGCGAGACCGGGAATGGAAAATGAGGTGTAGCCGGGGGCCAGATACGGGAGAGCCGGGCCGGGTACCGCGAACCGAGGAAAATCATAACATAATGCCTCCTGTCAACTATGAATTATGAATGTGCTTTTAGACAGTAATTGGCTTATTATTATACATCATGATTGGTACTCATTCAGATATTGCCTATGCTGTAATGCAAATGGCTTGATATTCTGCAAATCTCTTATAGGAGCACTTTGATAATGTCCTATATATCTGCTGATATCTACTTGATACCAGAAACTACTCATTAGTCTATGACAGTTCAAAAGATGCTGGAATTATAGCTTGTACAAACTTAAATTAGGGCCAAGACCCTGATACTAGTCACTCTTAGGCTGACTACTTTTTTAAGTCAGCTGATGGCATTTTCCTTTGAAATTTGCATCTGCAGAAAACCACTCCTTTGTCTTCAACTAAAGCTGAGTACATGGCTCTAAGTGACTGTTCCTGCCAACCCATCTGGATTAAGCAGATGATGGAAGAGTTGGATTACCATCTAAAACCAATCACTATCTGAGGTGACAATCAAGGATCACTCTTTATTGTGTAGAATCCAGTCACTGAAAAGAGATTCAAGCACATCTGCATCAAATATCAATTTGTACAAAATACTGTGATAGTATCTAAGGACATAGAACTACTGTTCATTATAATCCAGTGGATATGTTCACTAAAAACCTTGGACATGTAAAATTTGAGAAGTTCTGTTCACAACTTGGTCTCAAATTCTACTCACCTGCTTGAGCACTGCTTGCTAGTGCAATGCTCCTATACCTTTAATGCTTACTGCACCCAGAGTATAAAGTGAGGAGGAGTGTTGAAGTATGTATATCATAAATACACTAGTATAGTAGTATTACATAAGCATGTATCATCAACTACTTAGTTCACAAGTTGTGACTAAGCTACAATAGAAGTTACAATTCTTTTTGAACTGTAATCACAACCTTCAGTCAAGTCTCCAAGTATATAGACATAGATGTCCTCTCCCTTAGTATAGTGCTTACTGCACTGCATCTGTCCCACAAGGCACTTGACCTCTTGACAAGTTGTACACTGTTTATTCAAGTCTTTTTATTACCTCACTTGTTGTGTTCTTGAGGGGCATTGGCAATCTCCACATTCTTATTGCCCTAAATAACCTCACTCTTGGATTTTATTTCCATCACAGTGGTGGAAGTACTGATTTTACTGATAATACCATTAAATAACACAACTAGCATATATGTGAGCAAACAAAGAACATAAAATAAATGAATATGTACAAGTATCATCATTAATTCTAATAAACACATTGTGCAATATGCCTTTATCAAAGACAATGTTATTCAGAAACAGATCCAGAGTGCCATGAGCTACAAGCCTGTACAACCTGACAACTACCTGCTGTGGAAATCTACAGTGACTCCACAAAGTGTTACAATAACTAACCCCAAACTGGGGTGTGAAGCGCCCCACAGTCACCTGTGGAAATTACATTTCACTTTGGTGAGACCAAACAAAGTACAAACCTTTGGCTACAAATTGGTCCCTTGGTCATGTGATTTGGCTCAGGGGCTGCGGAGATACAACAGTTTTAAAACAGGAATACCATTGTAACAGTTTTTGGACTTTTGTAATCCTAGGGGTATTTGATATATATTAGTACTTGGTATACCCTCCTCTAGCTTTAACCACAGCCTGAACCCTTCTTGGCATGCTTTCAATTAACTTTTGACACTCCTTCACTAGTATCCCCTCCCACACCTCCTGAATCCTTTTTCACAACTGAAGGATCCCATTAGGAGGCTGTTCATACTCTGCCAGCCTTCTCTTGAGGTAAACCCAGAGATGTTCAATAGGGTTTAGGTCAGGAGACTGTGCAGGCCACACCATGGTCTCAAAATCCTGCTCCTCTAGCCACTCCTTCATCTTTCTACAGGTGTGCTTGGGTCATTGTCTTGTTGAAAGATGGTGTCAGAAGGATCTAGATCATAATACTGCAGAGTATTGAGCAGTTCATCCTTCAAAATCTGAAGGTAAAGGTCCCCATCCATCCCACCATCAATCTTAGCAGCATAGCCAACTTCCTGCCAAGTTATACACCCCCATACCATTACAGAACCTTCACCAAATTTGATAGTACCTGTTACAACTCGCCTAGCCCCTATCCCTTTTTCAGCTCTAGCCCCTGTCTCACACCTGTGAGAACCGTCCGTACACTTGTACCTCGCCCCTTGTCCTTGTCCCTCCTTGCCTAGGGAGGCCATCATTGTCTCTAACATGACCCCCTTGCTCAGTCTTACAACTAGACATCACTCAGACTCATCGTCATCTATCCCCACCCCCACTCTGAGTTACCTCCTCTGCCCTACCCTCTGCCATAGACCTATTTCCATGCCTACCCAGGAACGCCCTCCTTCCCTGTTATCTTGGACCTTCACTGGTCACATCTGGGGATCTTTCCCATCACCATCGTTTGTCCTCGTATCTGCCCAGGATCTTCCCCTGGCGCCCTCGTATGCTTTTCCTTCTTTGTATTCACCTTGACGCTTTTCATTTACCTTACCACTAGTGCTATCAGCACACCCTTCGCCCCAGTCATGCGTCTTACTGACATCATGCTGTAGTTCACCCTTCGTCCCCACTTACGTGGCCCTTACCATAGACATTTCACACTTGTCACCCTAGCTTATGCGTCCATCTGACGTCCTCGCCCTCCGCCCATGCCCTTGGCCCACGTTCGGGCTCCTCTTTATTCCATTAGTACTTATACCAGACCCTCAGTAGTGTAATCTTCATCTTTGTCTTACCTGGTACTCCCCCCCTTGTACCTTGTACCCTGGACTTCCCCTAGCATTGTAGCACCTGTACTTCACACCTTGCCAATGTCCACCTCTTGATCATCTTCTGCTGCTGTCTGGCACCCCCGTCAGGACTTCCTTGACCAGAAGATGCTATCAGGTCTACGTCTCTAGCTACCCAGTTGGAACGTAACAGTACCTTGCACTAGCCCATTACTAAGCCTCTGACATCCCAGACTTTTTCAAGTGGTGATGAATGGTATTAGGGTGGAGAGGCTGGTTAATGACATTGGATAGTGTTTTGGTCACCTGGACAGCATTTTCTGCCTTGTGAGTAGAGATGAGATGAATAGCATGATGAATGTTGGCAGGAGAAAGCTTGGCTGGACGACCTCCAACAGACTTTTGGAGGTCAGAATGCTTCTTGGAATGAAGTCTTGATATAGTAGCAGTGCTGACACCAGTACTAGATGCAATGGAGTGAATGGAATAACCAAAATCAAGCTGAGAGAGGATGGTATTCTCTTGGGTAGCAGAGAGAGATTGCATGATGATAGTGGTAAAGAGCAAAGAGGTGTGGAAACAATTTCAGACTTAGACATAATATTTATATGTATATCTTTGTTTGTAGCACCAAATAACACCAAATAACCTCTTGTATGGTTGAGATCCAGTATTCTACAACAAAAGTCCAAAAACTATTACAATGGTATTCCTGTTTCAAAACTGTTGTATCTCTGCAGCCCCTGAGCCAAATCACATGACCAAGGGACCAATTTGTAGCCAAAGGTTTGTACTTTGTTTGGTCTCACCAAAGTGAAGTGTAATTCCCTCAGGTGATTGTAGGGTGCTTTGCACCCTGGTTTGGAGTTAGTTATTTTAATGCTTTTTGGAGTCACTGTATAAATGTGGCCTCTGAGCTCCTTGTTATTGAGCACCAACCATAAAGTGTCCTAGGATAATAGTGAATATAATGATAGAAAATAAAAGATATATATACAATGATAATCATAATATTTATGCATGCCAGATTGAAATCAACAGTACTGACAGTGGAAAAAATAAGCATACATATGCTAGTCTCAGATGTTGATCTTTAAAACTCATTTAACACTTTCTTGTGCTTGAAATGAGGAGTTTTGCAATTGAACTTGACAGATTTGATGCTGTGGAGAGTGAAAATCTGAAACATTGATATGTGTAACATAACATTATAAGAAACACAATTCACACTTACATCTCAAATGGCTGCATTTGACAAAGGAAAGGCAGAGAAAATGACAATCCAATTGCAACTGGTGTGTTGCTCATCATTGACCTCTGCAAATGAGTTGACTTTGATTATCTTTCCATCTTTTAAAGCCTTGAGTGGGTGTGAATTGTCTTGCTTCAAATGATACATGACAATCTTGGGCAAGGTATTGAGTTTCATTAATGTTATCTTGTTAGTTCATTTGTCAATTGACTTCAGAAGTTTCCATTGTTTCCCTGTGGATGGGTTCATGTGCAGATGGAGTAGTCTGCACCAAAATTCAATGTAAAAATTCTGATAAATAGAGTCAGTGAGTTGAGAAATTGAAGAGGTCACAAAACAGAATGGTAGAAAAAGAAATGGGCATCCTAGATCTCTTCACTGTGATGGGGATCTCATTTGGATCTATTCCTGCAGTTTTGGCACCATTTCAGTAGCTGTGACTATGTTGTGCTCCTTTTCACTGGTGAACAATCCACATAACTGGTCAACAGCTGATTTCAACTTGCATTTAGCTTCAATTGATTCAGTTCTTTCTTTATCTTATTGACTTTGTTCTTGTTGAAGAGTAATGGGATTTCTAGTAAGTGCCCCATTATCCATAGATCTTGTAAATGAATTATACAGTAGGTAAGTAGTTGTATAACATACAGGTTAGAAAATATTACCTATAACTTCATTATAATGGATGTGACTGTTATGGCAATTATCAATACAGACTGTTCCCATAAACTACACATGGATGTGTGTAGTTTGTTGAACTTGCATGCCAAGTACATCTTGTTCATGATAAACAAACAAAATTTGTATCCAAAAATGCTCATTGGCCTAATGAAAGACATGGATGATCCAGCATTAATCTTGTCTTCCATGTGGTGCATGATTCAGGTGTATAGTGCCATGGAGTTGTCAATTAAAGCCTGGATTGAAGAGTCAGTACAAAAAAGGCATATATGTAGGAAATATTTACACTGTCTGTGGCTAATATAATCTGATAATGGAGCTTATGAAAATCCTTTGTGAATATGTTCTCCCACCATCAATGACATGTACTATGCTTTCTGACATAAGAAAATATATTGAATGTGTTGCATTTGAAAAATCATTTGATCTCACATGTCCACTGGTTGTATAAATTGACCAGGCAGATGATGATAAATAGAGCACTTGAAATATTGTCTTCCTTATACTGCCATCATTATATTGGAGGTGCATAGGATTATTAATGGAGTGGAGTTGGATTTGTAAGAGTCCAGAGGAAAGACATAACCAGAGCTGTGCTCCTAAGCAAGCACAGATGTGGAGAGAAAAGAAATGTGGAACTAGTACTAAATGATAACAAAGACTAACATTATAAAGTAGAGATCAATATATAGGAGACAGGAACAAGAGTCCAGAATCCTGAAGTTGTGTCTCAAATGAGAATGGACTGAAGTTCATATACAGTGACTCACAAAATTGTCCCAATGTTTTGCACTTTTTGATTGTCTGTTGAATAGCTCTGAAGCATAAACAAATATAAACAAGTGGTTGGTATATAAATGGAAACACTTACTCATGGCTAAGTGCCAGCAAAAGGATTATGTAATTTAGATTGGTAACCATGGAGATATATGCAATTCAAAACTACCACTCATTGGGACAATTATGTAAGTGTGTTTTAGATCTATTGGAATCTGATGCTCCACTGCTTCTATAGCAACCAACTGCCAACAGATTGTTGCTATGGTGATGTTATCTATCATGGGACCTATAGTCAAGCTATTTAACCCAGATGAATATTCTCAGAACTTCACAATCCTCCAATACATCCTACAATATATCCTCTGCTCAGAAGGAAACCATCATTCCTCTTGCCTCCAATGGTCTTTCTATTCACCAAATTGCCTCCAGAGCTGGTGTTGGAAGATCTACTACATCCAGAGTACTCCAGGACATGCTTTCCAATTGATTGGCTTCTTCTTCTGGACATCCTTCAAAGCTTTCTACTCACTCTCAACAGTCTATTACTATTCAAATTACTACTGGCAAGGCTTCTAATGCTGTTCAAGCCACCAAACACATCAACACTATCATCTGCAACCCAGTCTCCTTGGAAACAGTCAAAAGAGTCCTTAGGAAGAATTCATTCAAGGCTGTAGTAAAAAAGAAAAGGCCATTGCTTGGTGCAATGCATAGAAAAAAGTGCTTGAACTTTGCTTTGAAGTACAAGGAGTGGACTGTGGAGGACTGGAAGAGGGTAATTTGGTCAGATGAGACTAAAATCAATAGAATTGCATCAGATGGAAGGCAATGAGTATGGAAAAAGGCTGGAGAGGAATTGATTGAAAAAGAGGTCTAGGGTACAGTTAAGTTTGGTGGAGGAAATATCATGATATGGGGCTGTATGGGTTGGGAGGGTGTGGGGAACCTTGCAGAGGTTGAGGGAAGGATGAATGCTGAGCAGTATGTGGACATCTTGGAGAACAACTTACTTCCTAGCTTGGAGAAAAGTGAAATTCCTTTGGAGGATGTTATTTTTCAGCAGAACAATGATCCTAAACATACCTCTAAAAGGACTAAGGAATGGATGGAGAACAACAACATTACACTCCTAGACTGGCCTTCACTGTCTCTAGACCTCAATCCTATTGAACACCTTTGGAATCACATCAAAAAACAACTTTGCCAGTATCCAACACAGACCAAGGGAGTTTGGGAAATATGGGACAGAGTAGCAGAAGTATGGGGAGAGATAGAGTCAGAGGTGTGTCAGGACTTGATTGAAAGTATGCCTAGGAGGATTGGAGCAGTCATCAAGGCCAAGGGGGGTCATACCAAGTACTAAAACTATATTTACCATATTTTTGAAACACACTCACATAATTGTCCCAATGAGTGGTAGTTTTGAATTGCATATATCTCCATGGTTACCAATCTAAATTACATAATCCTTTTGCTGGCACTTAGCCATGAGTAAGTGTTTCCATTTATACACCAACCACTTGTTTATATTTGTTTATGCTTCAGAGCTATTCAACAGACAATCAAAAAGTGCAAAACATTGGAACAATTTTGTGAGTCACTGTATACAAGAGTGGAGTTGTGCATGGAGTGCCAGAGTTAGACTTGGAGTGAAATATAGGATATAACACTATCCCACTCTTAGGCCTGAAACCCTGAAGGCCTAGGCCAGGGAATAATGCAGAGTTGGAAAGTTGAAGTCCAAACCTTGTTGATCACCACTCAGAGAACTATAAAATCCAGTAGGTTGCTGTTTGTGCTCCTATATTCAAATCACCATGTCCAACATTAACAACATCAAGAACTGGTCTGATGAATGTCTTGCAGAGTGTGTGGATGACCACAACAATGTTTGCACCATGAAGTTTGCCAAGTGGCGGTGACATGTGAAGTGTTACGTTCCAACCGGGTAGCTGGCAACATAGACCTGGTGGCATTTTCTGATCAAGGAAGTCCTGACAGGGGCGCCAGACAGCAGCAGAAGATGATCAATGAGATGGGCATTGGGCATGATGCAAAGTACGGGTACTACAACGCTAGGGGATGTCCATAGGTACGAGGTACTAGAGGTACCAGGTGCAAAGTACAAGGTGTGACCAGGTAAGATGAAGATAAAGAACCAGTGTACTAAGAGGTCCGGTATATAAGCATATAAATGAAGGGGAGCCCAAATATGGGCCAAGGGTGTGGGCCAAGGGCAGGGACGTCAGAAGGACGCACAAGCTAAAGTGCCAGGTGTGAAATAAACGAGGGTAGGGGTCACATAAGCGGGGCGAAGGGGAAATACTACAGTATGGTGTCGGTAGACGCATGACTAGGGCAAGGGTGTGCAGATAGCATTGGTGGTAAGGTAGATGAAAGTCTACAAGGTGAATGAGAACAAGGGAAAGCATATGAGGGCGCCAGGGGAAGATCCTGGGCAGATTTGAAGACAAATGATGGTGATGGGGAAGATCCCCAGATGTGACTGGCGAAGGTCCAAGGTGATGGGAAGTAGGGGCGTTTCTGGGTAGGCACGGGAACAGATCTATGGCGGAGGGTAGGACGGAGGAGGTAACTCAGAGTGGGGACGAGGATGGAAGATAAAGAGTCCGAGTGATGTCTAGTCATAGGGCCAAGCGAGGGGGTCACGTTGAGGACAGTGACGTCCTTCCTATGCATGGAGGGGCAAGGATAGCGGGCAAGGTACAGGTGTACAGACAGCGCTCACAGGTGTGAGACAGGGGCTAGAGCCAAAAAAGGAATAGGAGCTAGGCAAGTTGTAACATAAAGGAGTGAAAGGCAGAGGAGATGTGGAGGAAGGTAGAGGAAGAGGCAAGATGCAAGGCAGAGGGAGAGTGTTGAAAGGTGGAGGTGGAGGCAAAGGAGAGGCACAAGGCAGCAAAGCTGAGTGTGAGAAGGTGGAGGCAATGGTGAGGGAAAGAGTGAGTTGTGTTGTAGTTGTGTTTCATATACTAACCAACCATCACAGGCCAAACAAGTCTAAGCAGAGCAAAGCTCTGGCAAGGAGAGGGCAATGAAGCTGGCAGAGTATGTGTAGTGCATGGACCATGGGCTTGAGTACAAGCTCTGTCCCAGTAAATCCACCTCATGCATGGCTTGCATCAATGCCAAGATTAAATGCTGGAGGCCTGGAGTTGAGGAGGTGGTGTGACAATGGTGGAGAGTAGAGGAGACCTCTCTGCAGGAAAACAAAAAGAAGGCACACATGGAAGCAGGGCCTAGTGGAGCAAAGGAGGCATGTGAGATGAGCTCAGAGATAGTTATGGGCACTTTGCAGGCCATGAAGTAATTCCATGAGCTGCTGAGGGCCATTGTGTGAGAGACTAGACCACCAGAACAAGCTGCTAGACCAGCTTGTTGAACTCAAGATGGAGGTGTATGGGGTGGAAACAGAGAACAAGTCAGAGGAAAAAGAGTCCTCAGACTTGGAGTTTGAGGAGGTGGAATTGAAGGACATGAAATTGGGGAAGTTGAGAGAGAAAAGGATGGCAATGAAGGTGGCAGAGGATGAGGAGGATGGTGAAGGAAGTATGGAAAAAGAAGACAAGGGGGCAATAGTATAGTTTAGATATTTTCCTTGTTGCAATGTAAATTTGTTTTTTGGCTCACTGTGCAGAGTGAGGTTCAGGCTTATCTAGATACTGGAGATGGAAGGCGTGGATGAGCTTGGAGGTGTGACCAAGTTCTGTAGCCAATAGCCAAGATGTCTCATTGTCAGCATCTTTGTAGCAGGACCCTCACATCAGGTAAAGCAATTTGCAGTTGCATTTTTGTTGATTTATTTTAGAGTCAAGAATCTCAGGGATTTCAAACTCTGGTTCACCATCTACCTCCATTGGAGGTGGCAGAGATTGTACCCTATTTGGAATTGTGTTGGATACCAAGGGTTCTAAGTGTGACAGATGGAAAATGGGGTGAACTGATTTTATAGAGTTGGGGAGTTGGAGCATGAAGGAATATGAGCCTGCCTGAGCAATGATACTGTAAGGCCCTAAGTTCTTTCAGAGAGTTTCTTAGAGGGCTGTATAGAGCAGAAATACTTAGCTTTGATGAAAACCTGATCTCTGACTTTGAAGTCTGGAGCTGGAGTTTGTCTACCATCCACAGGTCCTTGGTATTGCTTTTGGGTAATGGCCATCTCCTCATGGAGGAACTGGTGGAGGAAATTGAGGTTGACAGAGTATTCGTGTGCCTTTGCAGAGGTGAGGTCACATTTGGGATGTACTGTGATATTGGGGTAATAGCCCTTGTTGGTGAAGAATGGGGAGACTTCTGCAGTGGCACTTAGAGCATTGTTGTATGTGAACTCCACAAGGGGCAAGAGTTTGGACCAGTTGTCTTGCTAGTAATTGCAATATACTGGGAGGTACTATTCCAGGGTCTGATTTATTCACTCTGTCTGACTATCTCCTTTGGGATGATAACCAGAGGTGAAATAGAGGTGGATGTCTAGGGCTTTCCCAAGTAAATGGAAAAAGTGTGATATGAATTCTGAACCTCAATTGGAGGTGATGTAGGAGGGAACTCCATGCTTCAAGAAGACATAGAGTAGGAAGAGTTTTGTGAGCTCTAGAGATGTAATTGTGTTGTGCATCGGAATGAATATGCATTGTTTGGATAGTTGTTCCATGATGACAAGTATGGTGGTATATCCAGAGAATGCAGGGAGTTGCTTAATGAAGTCCATGAAGATGGAGTTCCATGGTTTCTTGGGGATAGGGAGTTGTTTCAACAACCCATAAGGGCAGTGTCTTGAAATCTTTGCATGGGCACAGGAGATATAGGAGGAAACATATTCCTTAATGAATGTCCTAATACCTGACCATGTATATTCATGGTGAATCAGTTCCAAGGTCCAATTCTGACTGAAATATCTGAAAAGTGGGTGGTCATGTTTATATTGGAGAACTTGGAGCTAGAGGTTGTTGGCATCTGGAATATAGATGCAGTTGTTTAAATGGAGGAATCCATCAGTATCAATAGACCAATGCAAGTCTGGGATTTCTAAGGTGGACATGTGTAGCTTGGCCAGTGGATTGAAGGGGAGTATGGATAGGATGTTGTTGTGGAGTTGTTTCACATTGAACAGGCTACTAGCTCAGAGTACCAGAGCTGCAAGGTAGGAAGCTCAGAGGGACAACACAAGCTGTTCCTAGATAAATACTGGACAAAGTTATATGAATTGATGTGAGCATAGTCCTTATCCCCCTCTTTGGGATAGATATCCCAGCATCTAGTGAGGGCATCAGGTTTTTCACCAAGGCATCCAGGGCAGAAGTGAACAACCATGTTAAACTGGAAGAGGAACTCTAACCACAGGGCTTGACATTGGGTCAGGAGTTTGGAAGTAGTGAAATACTTTGAGTTTTTGTGGTCGGTGACAATGTCAATTGGAATGCTAGAGCCTTCAAGATAATGTCACCAAGTCCAGAAGGACTAGTGAATAGCAAGGAGCTCCTTGTCATGGGTGTTGTAGTTGAGTTTCAGAGTGGAGAGAGTGCAAGAGTAGAAACAGACCAGCTGAATCTCATCATCTGGGCAGTGAATGGAGAGAATTCCAGCAATGGTGTAGTGGAAGGTGTCAGTTTCTACAATGAGCAAAGAATCAGGAATCCAGTGAGTGAGAATCAGAGCAGTGGTGAATGCCTCCTTTAATCTCTAAAAGATGGAGCGACAGTTATTTGAAAAATTCCAAGTGGTACATGCCTTTGTAAGTAAGATGAGTCAAAGATACAACAATCTTGGAGTAGTTGTTGATAAATCAATGATACAAGTTTGTGAACCCAAGAAAGGACTGAATGTTCTTTACTTTCAGAGGTTCTAGCCAGTCCTGTATGGCTTTGACTTTTTTGGAGGACATGGTAAGGCTGGAGGGTGACATGTAATATCCTAGATACTTGGTAGAGTCAGTGTGGAACTCACACTTCTCAGGTTTGACATAGAGATCATGTTTGTGGAATCTTCAGAGGACCTTTCAGACATGCTTCTTGTGGAAGATTATATCTTTGGAGTAGATGAGGATATCATTCAGGTAAACTATCATGCAAACATCAAGGAGTTTAGAGAGAGCATCTAGATCATTCACTCCAACTTCTGGAGGATCAATGTGCCTAGAATAAATGAATCGCCCCAAAGATATGTGTGGACAACATTGTCAGCAGACGCCGGGGCCGGTCACAGTACATCCGTAGGTGACGTTTCTTTCCTGGTTGTCCAACACCGTGTTAAAACCGTGTCAGACGAGAATTACAAGACGCCTGTCCACTCGTTTCCTGGAAGGTCCTGGGCATGTTCCACCTGCTCAACAAGCTTATGTCTGAATTCTCTCCTCCGACTCATGTATGGGAGGCAGGTCGCGAGAACACACCCGCTGCAACAAGCTGCCTGCAAGCGCAGGCAAGCATCAGCGGGAGACATATGGGGTCGTGAAGACACACCACAGTGAGTGAATAATGCCGGGGTCGCAAGGACACATGATGAAAGCGGAAGAGTCGGCACAGTCACACCCTGTTACTATAGCAATGGCCTAGTAGAAGTGTAGTTATATAATGATTCCTCTTCTTGGGGACCTGCATCGAGCCTATGGAGCAGACTGCCTGGAATTCACGTTCTTGGCAGTTCACGGGTTTGCAGTTCTCTGACATAACTAAAGGCCGCGTTCAGATACCATGAGTCTGCTGATGACATCCCCCCTGTGGTGCATTCAAAACTTCCCTCGGAGTTCAACGTTCAAATATATCAGCTGGTCGCTGATCTCATCTCTCCTCAGGTTTTCTTTCTCCCCTCTCCCATGTAATAACTTGGGAAGTGGGTAGGTGCGAGAAAGTGAGAGGAAGAGCAACCAAGAATCCGCTATGGGGACTACTGAGTCAGAGACACATAGCATTCGATGCTGCTTAGTCCTGATGATGCTCTACCTCGCGTGTTAAGTTTCTCACATTCTTGCCAGGTATTCTGGACAACTTCACCTCATCTATATCCGATCGTGCTGTTCGGCATTGCACAGGTCAAGACTGTGGTTGAGAAATGCGTGATCGACAGGAATGCTCTCCATGTTGCTGCAGGACGTATCGCTTGCGCAGTAGCTGAGCCTTTCCTACGATACTCCAGGTATCATACATGACAACCTCACAATCAAATGATCCTACCCCACTTGTGTTACGTTCCAACCGGGTAGCTGGCAACGTAAACCTGGTAGGATCTTCTAGTCAAGGAAGTCCTGACGGGGCGCCAGACAACAGTAGAAGATCATCAAGGAAATGGGCATTGGACGAGGTGCAGGGTACAGATGCTACGATGCTAAGGGAAGCCCATAGATACAAGGTAGTAGGGAGGTACCAGGTAAGACGAGGATAGGGAATAAGTAGGTTAAGGTGTCCGGTATATAAGTATATGAATGAAGAGGAGCCTGAATGTGGGCTAAGGGTGTGGGCAAAGGGGAAGGCCGTCAGAAGGACGCACAAGCTAAAGTGCCAGGTGTGAAATAAGCGAGGGTGGGGGCCGCGTAAGCGGGGCAAAAGGGAAAACTACAGCATGACGTCTGTGGGACACATGATTAGGGTAAAGGGTGTGCCGATAGCACCGAAAGTAAGGTAGATGAAGGTGTGCAAGGTGAATAAGAAGAGGGAGAAAGCATACGAGGGTGCCAGGGGAAGATCCTGGGCAGATACGATGACAAACGATGGTGAGGGGAAGATCCCCAGATGTGACCGGTGAAGGTCCATGGTGACAGGGAGAGGGGTGTTCCTGGATAGATACGGGAACGAGTCTAGGGCGGAGGGTAGAGCGGGAAGGTAACTCGGAGTGGGGGTGGGGGGGTAGATAACGAGGAGTCCGAGTGATGTCTAGTCGTAAGACCAAGCGAAGGAGTCACGTTAGGGAAGATGACGGTCTCCTAAAGCTAGGAGGGGCGAGGACGAGGGTCGAGGTACCAGTGTACGGGCGGTTCTTTACAGGTGTGAGACAGGGGTTGAGCCGAAAAAGGGATAGGGGCTAGGCGAGTTGTAACAACTTGCATATTCCATGGTGTGGCATAGCTTGACCTTCCGGCGTGAGGGTGCGTGGTCCATGTCTTGGAGGTCTAGTGTAGCCAGGGGTACCATCTGAACGACATCGAGTGGCGTCATGATCACGATTCGACTACTATCACAGGTGTCCATCCCTGTCAGTGTGCTGTGGAACCAACAAGTTGGTACCATATTCGTCCTGATCAGTTTCTTGCAGACACTGTTCCAATAGTTTAGCGGAAGGTGTTCCCACTGGCAGTTTGGCTCCTGAGGTACTTTCTCCATTTCGTATCTTGCGTTTTACTGTTCTCATACCCAGTTTGTCATCAATGTGGGCTACAACAACCAAAGACAAAGATTATATCCAGATGCAAGGCTTGAAGACCTTGTGGACAACCCTGCATACTGCAAAAAATTGTCGCCAGCTCCCCCAACGAGCACTTGATGGAACATGCGTGTCTTCTTGTGACGATGCAGTGAGCCATTCATTGATCGCCAGCTTTCTTCAGTATCTCTCATCAACTTATATCCATCGTCTTCACGTCGTATGACAAAGTCATTTGCGAGCTGAGGGCGCTTGTGTGGAACCTGGTGGTTGACAGGAAGCAACATCTACGCGACCACGCGAAGGGGATGAAATCAGTCACTGACATGGGTGTCGTTCTTGAAGAGAATTTTGGACAGCTCATCATCGAGGTCACAGGCGATCGAGACCTTGTTGACTATGTCAAGTATCCATGGCTAAGCAATTTTTTCAAGCGTACGCCTGCCTGTTCTTTTGTCGGAAGTAATGGCTGACCATTTGCGCTAGAGGGGCCAGTTCTCACTGCAGCATCGTACTCCTGCAACCTTGATACAATGTCTGTTGCATGCGCAGCGTTGGATAACTTTTCACTGGAAGTGAAGGACCATATCATGAATGTGATTTTGACCCTCAAAAATAAGGACGGTATTATCGAGACATATTTCGACGTCACGCGCCCCCGAATTGGTATGTTTTCGAAAATACCATGCGTCGTATGCCCATTAACGGCATTCACGGTGTTGGAATATGCTAGATCCCATCAGTGTCAACGTGCCTGCCTTTTTCTACTCCAATGATCCCAGTGGCGAGCTACGGGAGGCCTTTGAAGAGGTCTACGAGATTCTGAAGAACCAAGCATACACGAACGAAACCCCCTCTTACCATGGTGCCAACACATTCCTCCACTTCCTCCCTCGTTTCCCCTCCATGTACATCATCTACACCCGTCACCGAATCAGTCAACCTTTTGCCAAGCGTGTCGCAGAGCATTTCGGTGCCAAGGGGGACACTCTTGCACTTGCTGCACGTATCCATGCCGCCGCCGCAGTTGATTTGTGTAATAGTTGAGATTATGAGCGGCTCAGGAGGATGCAGGAGTCGGATGGATCATGTTACGGTTCGACCTAGGATGGGGCGACCGTAGACCCGAAAGGTAAAAGCTCCTGGTGACCGAGGCGTTGGCAAGGTATTGAACACCTAGAGAGATACGCAGAGGGGAACGAGGATCGAAGGTCCGAAGTTCCAGTCGACTCAGGTCTAAGGCCTTGTTGTCGAGTTCAAGGAGCACGAAGGGGCTAGCTGGTCCAGTGACTGGCGAAGCCGGATCGCGCAGGGGTGAGCTTCAAGGAATAGATTCGGGAAGCTAAGCTAGAGTACAAGGGTGCGAGCTAGTCGTTTAAATAAGGTACCCTACTGCGCACAGACCGAGTCAGATATAGCAAGTATGGGGCAAAGGGGAAGGGGGGTGCGCATGGTGTCCGAGCGGGGGTACTACAGCAAGGGCACGGAACGGGGTGGGACGGAAGTAATAGTCGGAAATGAAGAGCGGAGATGAAAGGGGCGCTGCCCGGGGCGGAGGGGAAGGGTTCGAAAAGAACCCGGGCTAGGCTGTGTGGTTTAAAGTTTAAATGAAAAGAAGCGTGACCGACCGTGACTGACGATCGCGTGAGAAGTAAAAGGCATAGGTAATGCAGAGACGAGAGGAAAAAGGTAGACGTAGAAGAAGAATCGTAACAGATCATGGCCAATGGGACGGATGTAGGGCTTGCTGTAAAAGGGACTTTGATTGGGAACAAGGGCTTGAGGACGGCGTTTGCGGTGTCAGCGTTGCAGGGTTACAAGGAGCTCAAGCTTCGCTTGCATTCATTTCACTAGATCAGCCCTTTAGATCAAAGAGAACATGGCTCTCGGGAATCCAGAGCAGCTTGCCTAGGCAGCGCTGAAGAGTTCATTAACAAGCTGCCCGAGGGATTCAATGCCTACCTCGACAGGCCTGCGAGGGGCCACCGGTCCACCCTCCCTGAGGGCACCGCTATGTCCATTGGGCGCAAGGTGGACTGCATTTGCGTTCGTTGCGCAGGTGCAACACGCCCGATGGATATGTTGACATTGAGTGGGGGACAGATGCAGCGGCCGGCCATGTACATCTATTGATCCTGCTATGGCATGTCTCGTGCATCATGTTGCTAACCTTATAGCCGTCCCCATCTTTTTTTGTTATTTTTGACCCATGCCAGCTCACGGACGTTCATGCACTCGCTCGTTTCTGAAACGGAGTTCTCCCTCAGCCTTCTCTTTGATGAACCGAGCGCCTTGCTGGACCCCACGCAGGGCACGGTACGTCAAGTCTAATCCCCCTTGCCTCACCTCATTGGTTTATATACCCCCTCTACCCGGATTTGTTTGAGGGACCGGCCCTTCAGGGAAACAGGGCCATGATTTTCACCTCGCATAGGTTCGGAAACTTGGTGCCCCACGCAGATTTCGTTCTGTGCATCCGAGCATCCCACCATCCCTCACGTTCGTTCTTCCATGCGGTATGACTGACCGATGGTTTCCCCTTCCCCATATGCAGGTATATGAACGGTGCTGCGGGAGTATGAGGGGCCTAACTGAACAAAAATAAAAACTTCAAAGATTTTTGTAACTTACCTTGTTTCTACATCGCACCAAAGGCGGGGAGTTCCCACAACGACATCACCAACACTAATTTAACTAACCCCCCAGATTTCCGAGGACATCTTGTTACGAAGCTGGGGAAGCTCAGGTGGCACTGCGACGGGCTCTCAGGGCCACAACACAGCCACCAAACAGTACTCCGATGCATTGACACTCCATCCCACAAATCAAGATAATAGTCTCCCCAAGCAGAGAAACCCTTGAGAAGCTATGCGCCACCTGGGGCTGCATGGACAGTGAACGATTAGACATGCTTGGAGACCATCTATTTTGTCATTATTCGAGATCGTTGTGATGTAATTGTTGGGTCGAAGCGGGCTGCCAATGTCTTGGAGTGCGTGCTGTTGTAGTATTTAAAAAGTTCGGGAGGTGTCATAGTTAGTCCATGGTTATGTCTCAATAGAGCACGATTGCTTACAGGCTGGACGAGCATACCCATACGGAGAGCCCACTAGCTCTGAGCCTCCGACTGTGACCTCATCACTAACGAATATATCACCAGAAAACGTTGCCCAGTCAGCCCCAGTTACTTTCGTGTAGCATCAGAATAATGCACCAAAGACACTGGTTCAATATGTGCGGCATTTTTGAAGGCATACAATCCGCTCGCCAGATATCTGGTTTGGTGCCAGAAATGACTGCATTGCTGGAACCGTCATCAGAATGGCGAAGGATTTCATCATTGCATTGGCGACAACTCACCGAACATCCACCATTGTCGGTCACATGAGTTGAATCCATATGGCCTGTCGCTTTCGTATGAATGGACCCCCCACAGGAGAAAGTGGAAAATGGCAAGTAACAACTCGCTGTTGGAATGGAACGAGATGGGCTGGCGAATGCAGAATATCCATGTCGTGGGGATGTGCAACTAACATAGCAGTTGAATGCATAAAAGAGATGTACAGATAAACGAACTTCGGCCACCAGATCTTGTATCCCTCATGAATGGCCACAGCAACCAAAGGAATCAACTTCCGTTGGGACGTTTCCACAAAGCCCCTGCTCAATGCGGCTGTCATGAGCGGAGCAGGTATCGGCACAATCTGTTCCCAGATTCCAACGAAGGGCCCAGTGGCCGGTTATATATCGCCTGGGGTTTATTAGGGGTAAGTTCATCCCTTATAATAACAATCTCACCGGAATGCTCATGTGGTGGAAACTCGAACCATTCACCATGGCCGAGTCAAAGGCGGCTGGCTGGATTGAGGTGCCAGCGACATCCCATTGCCATCAATGGCCATGAAAGTGTCCAGTTCAAGTAGTACTTGGTGTATGTTTTCATTGCATATTCATCAGCAAGTATACATTCACATGAGGCTTCAGTCAGATTGATGATTCCCCCTCTGTGAGCTTTGTTCGATGTTTCGTCTGTTTGTGAGGCTCAATGGCTGCTCTCACAGGGATTGTCGATACAGTGTCTTCAGATGGTAGATGGGACGGGTTATATCATATGTCAGATTTTTACACTACGCGTGAGCTCGTCCCCATATCAGGGCAAGTTCTTGATCACATTTCTGAATTCATGATTTGAAGCACCATTGATCTCAGACTAGGGAAGAATTTGAGTACATCTTCAATTCCACTACCACTTGGGGAGGTCAGTTCGAGAGATAGGTAAAAGAAAAAAAAACAATAGAGAAAGAATGAAGAAAAAAAAGAAGAAAGTGTCCAGCAAAGAAAACACAGGAATTAATGTCTGGCAGGCAGGGGCACACAATGAGGAACCACGGGAGGACGGCCAGTATGGTTGAAGAACATGGAGATGTAGAAATGGAAAACCTTCAGCACCCTCACCCTCAGGTTTCCATCCGACATCAACTGCTCCAGTCGCTCATGCAGATACCCCTCTGACTCTGCTCCCGGCCATGCTGCCACAAATGTCTGAAACACGTTGATCGCCGACAGGAATAACAGGTGATGGAAATTGTCGTGAAAGAGACCAACATTTTCTGTGGGAATGGGGGCGTCCCACATGCCTCCAACAATAGGTGAGGGGAAAATGCTGTCATAGAGCTCCACCCAAGGAAAAAGTGCTTCAGGACCCGCCTCCAAGCGATTAACCATCAAACCCTTGTCCAGGGACAACAAGTCTGCACGAAACGACACCTCCGCCAGCTCCCACACGACGGACTGCACGAAGTGAGGCGGGATATCCCCTGTTGTGAGATCCACTGTAGTGCCTCGAAAAGAGACCGTGGACATCTGCGCCCAGGAGGTGCCCTCCCGGATACTGGGGAGGTCGCCAAAAAAATTGAGGGCCACTTTGCGTGTTTCGGCCGTCTTGGTTGTCGCGCACGATCCCTGGAAGTCTTGCGGGCGGCTGTTGAGGAATGCTCGCCACTCTTTTGGCCCCAGACTTGGCATGTTGTCACGTTTGGCGACGACTCCCAACCAGAGAGGGCGAAGGATGAGCCAGTTTGCCAGGTAACGCTTCTGAGTTTCCACCGACTGCGTGGTCATGAGGAGCGCTGGCTCGGGAAACTGGTATCCAGCACCCAGGGCACTCCTCGCCAACGTTTTCCCCACAGGTGCGCTGGTTGCTAACGCCTCGGCCCAGGTGAGATGTCGTGGGGGTAACAAAGGATGGTCAAGATCAATCCACTTGCTTCGATTTTCGCTGGAGGCGCCCTGAGAGCTTGGTGTCAGATCTGTACAAGTCAATCAATCAAATCATAATTATAAATAAATAAATAAAACCTACATGGCTGTGTAGCGCTCTTGCGTGCCCCTCGACCAATAGAAGAGGCTTGAGGAGTCGTCACGCTTGCACCTCGGATAGGACCTGCTGGACCTGCCTGAGTTGATGGGGCCGGATCAGCATCGTTTGGCTCTGACCCCTTTCTCCCCACCAAGGCCTCATATGCCTCCATTTGCTCTTCCTTATAGCAAAGCCGGCACGCGCGCTGATGCTCCATACTGTCAGAACCAGAATACCACACCAGAAACGGCTTGACGACACCAGCCACAGGATCCAAATACATCTCCGTAGTGACCTTGGGTGATAGCATGGTCACGATCTCATCGATGATCGTGGCCTCTGTAATCAATTCATCTGGTCGAATGAACCAGACAGGTACGCCGGCACGGAAGAGCATTTCGGCGGTGTGATACTCACGAGTGATGTGCCCATCCAGTCTTGATCGACTTCGGGAAAGGGGAAAGTCGGTTTCTCACATCAGGGGACAATGACTTCATAGTAGTCGAAGTACGCTAGTATATCCAGCGTCACTCGCTGGTACTCCGCAATGCAGGCCACAATGTCACGCCAGGACAATGGGTAACGTTCCAGATGATTGAGCGCCATGCGGACATGCAGCATAAGCTTCAGGCTCTGGTCTCCTTCTCTCCCAAGACAGCCCCTTGACTTGTATTGGTAAAAATGTTTCTTGGTCTCGACGTTCAGCTTCTGCAAACCTTCGAGAGACTCCTTGTTCAAGAATCCGACGGGCAGAGACGAACCAGGCAGCTGATTAAAGTCTTCATATTTCGGATTGTACCATGCCCATGGCATAGCAGATATGTGGGGCCAAGGAAGATCCTTTGGGTGGACCACGATGGACCAAGGGTACCGGGGGTTGAAGAGCTGAGGCCACTGAAAGACGTCTACTTCTCCAAAGCGGCCATCCGCCCGAGCCTGTACAACGAGATTTCCATTCACGAACAGTTGCGGAATCCAGTTGGAATTTGGGGACGAGATAGCAATCGGAGGATGATGGGCGAAGGAGAGAGCATCATGAGCGTCGAATTCTAGGAAAAGTAGCTCAGTAGTTCGGAGTGTAGCGTTTTGTGAATGGACTTACCACCAGGATGTTTTCCACTGACTTTGAAGAGGGGGGCAGGGCCATTTAGAGTGGAAGACAAAGACATTGTGGAAGACAAAGATAAGGCAGTAGAGCGAGGACTTTGCATGAGGGGAAAGGAGTGGAAAGTGCAGTGGGGTCATGGATTGAACGAGGCCTACAGACATGAAGTCTGCAGCAGCAAGCGGCCAAGTACGAAACCTGTTGCTGGAAGGGACGAAATCGCGGAGCACCAGTATGAGAATGTTTGAAGGCGGATGGAGACAACAACCACGATGACTTGAACAGCGTAGAGTTCCAACGTGACGACAGTGACAGCGATAGTGTAGATGTTCCTGATGACACGAAGCCGTTGGAAAGGATACCGCTGACTCAAAATCAGCAAGTATCGAACACACAAGAGCACAATGTTACGTTCCAACCAGGTAGCTGAAGACGTAGGCCTGGTGGCATCTTCTACTCGAGGAAGTCCTGACGGGGGCGCCAGACAGCAGTAGAAGATGATCACGGGATGGACATTGGCAGGGTGCGAAGTACAGATGCTACAACGCTAAGGGGAGGTCCAGGGTCCAAGGTGCAAGGTACTTAGGGAAATACCAGGCAAGATCAAGATAGGGAATAAGTACGCTAAGGTGTCCAATATATAAGTATATGAATGAAGAGGAGCCCGAATGTGGGCCAAGGGTGCGGGCAAAGGGCAAGGCCGTCAAGGGACACGCAAGCTAAAGTGCCAGGTGTGAAATAAGCGAGGGTGGGGGCCGTGTAAGCGGGGCGAAGGGAAATACTACAGCATGATGTCGGTGGATGCATGACTAGGGTAAGGGGTGTGCCGATAGCACCGGTGGTAAGGTGAATGAAGAGTAGCAAGGTGAATAAGAATGAAGAGAAAGCGTACGAGGGGACCAGGGGGAGATCCTGGGCAGATACAAGGACAAATGACAGTGATGGGGAGGATCCCCAGATGTGACCGGTGAAGGTCCAAGGTGACGAGGAAGAAGGGTGTTCCTGGTTAGACACGGGAACGGGTCTATGGCGGAGGATAGGGCGG
>JBBPSX010000080.1:1892-12696 GCA_038093815.1 Neoboletus cf. brunneissimus | reverse complement strand
GGACCGCTTCATATCCAGATAACGGCAACCGGGACCGCGGGTTTACACGTTCGTCACCCGGGACCCCGGTGGCGTATCCGAATAGAAAACAAAACGAAAAAAGAAAAGAAAAGGAAAGGAAAAAAAAAAAGTGCTGAACGGATCCCGGTAGTGCAATCACAACACGGACGTTTTGCAATGTACCCGGTTACTGCTCAACATTGTTCCGGTCTTCTTTCTAGAATATCAAACCAATGGCCCCGCGTTTCCCTCACCGGCACCAATCCACCCTCGCTTTTTCCCGTCACTTTTTTTTTCTCAATTTCCAGTCCGCCCAAAATCCAGCGTCCGGTATGATTCATCTGATTTTGATTCCGGAGAACCGTCCAGCTCTACGACGTGACGGGTTCCTCTTTTTGATGGCAGCTGCCAACCGCCTTACAGGACGATTAAAAAATGTCGGTGTTGCTCGCGACGGTGAACGTTGACCGGTTCGGGCATGAATGTACTGCCAGTGCCGCCAGTGCGCAGGTATGATCTACCTCGGTGCCTACCCGAGTTGACAGACGGTCGCATTCCCTGTCACCCGCGAACCCTGCCCAGCTGGCTACATTTTTTTCCAGAAAAAGTCCCGGTCCGAGTGACACTGCTCAGGCCACTCCCTCGTGCGATCCCGCACTCGAGGCGCTTGCTAATATTCATGACTCGGCGTCGCGCAAGACAAGCGGCGCCGCGGTTGAGGCGTGTGGTGGGTTCGACGCACAACTTGACATGTCTACATCAACATTGTGTTCGTGGCAGCCAGGGGCCAATGTCGAGATAGCTGTCCTCCACTGCTCCTGCTCTGTCTCCCTTTCTGTTCACTTGCTTGTTCGTCTAGGGATCCAAGGGAAATTCTGCGCGTTCGGGCACCCGTTCGTGTGTGGGTTCCGAGTCGGGTTACAACTCAGCAGCCAATCCCGACGACACCTGCGATATCGAGCACGCGGCTCAAGGACGAGATGTGGTCGTGGAATCCGGTTGAGATGAGGACGACAACGCGAGTCGTACATGGCTCCCAGCGTTCGAGCCACTCTCGGACACCATCATTCCAATGGGAACCCTGGAAAGGCACCAAAAAAAACGAACCGTCGCGTTGATGGCGCCCAAAGCCTTACCTGGAAAAGGCTGGCGTGCTCCAAAGATGGGCGTGACCCGGCTTATCTTCCGCCCTCATCGTCTTATCGCGCATTGGCATCTCGTGGCGCGTGGCACGATGCACTGGGACAAAACGTACAAACGACACCGGCAAGGGTGGTATCTGACATGAGTTGATGGTTGACTCCACCACCACAGAGGCACACAGTTGTCAGTTTGTTGGAGTTTCGATCGCTGCGCACACATGGCTCCATCTTTCATCTTTCCCGGCTTTCACTTTTTTGGGGGCTAATTATACACATCCTCTCGCGATGTAATCGCATTGCCTCAGGGTGAAAACTACTCCAGCAAACGGTTGCAATCGCTGGAAATAGGTAGGAGGTGAGTAACTGGAATAGGAATGGGAATGGAACTCTTGTCCAGCGGTGATAGGTGGTTCAAACGTTTGTGGATGAAGATTTCCTGATCTTCTGCCGCGTGAGGGTTTGTTGTGTGTATGTTCTTATCGTACCGTGATTTATTCTAGGGGGCGACTCCGCTCGAGACCCGATTATTTTCCCAAGGGAAGAAAATCAAAGAGGGTCATCAGAGCAGGCCAGAGCATGCAGGGACAACAAAGCAAAGTTTACTCCGCGGCACTTTTTTTTGTTAGTGTGCGTGTGCTGAATCGAAGTGTATTCTTTTGACATGTGATTTTTTATTTTCTAGGATTTTCTTCTTTTCCCGTGGTGCGATAGATACTGAGTAGGTCGTCGGAGGCACTCAGAGGCTTTGGCAGTGCGTCATTCGACGGGATGTCGTGGTGTTGGCCCGGTACTCTGCGTTTTTTCTAAACCTGTCAACGGTTCACATCAGTCTCAGGCGATCTTCGATAAAATACTCCCGCCCAGACACTGCAATCCCATACGCCTAACTCCCCAGGCGGCTCGGATCCTGCCGGGGTAAAAGAAGACGACCCACGATAGAGTTCTTCCAAAGCGTCCCAACGAAGGGAGGAACCATTCTTCCGCCGACTCATCTATCTTTTTAATTTTCCTTCCCCATTTTTTTTCCCATCTCGCTTTTGCGTTCGCCGTGTTTAGTCTCTATCTGACTTCTCTCTTATCAGACTGTGTGGGGGCCGCCTCCCCGCCCGGCGCACGCGCGCGAAATAGACACGCTGTAGGCGATCTCAAGGTGTGGTTGGTTGACCGATTCAGTGATGATGCAGGTTCCGAGTGTGGATCATTTGGGGGGGGAGTGAGGTGACCTCTCCTCCCCTTGTCTCCCCGTTCCACCGTTCCCCTCCCCTCTCCTGTTTCGCGCCCACCCCAACTCGTTTTTTGCAGGCACAAGTGCGCTCAAATCGGTATTGGTGCCCGCCTTAACCCTCGCAAAAAAAAACGGCCTACCACCGCTGCACGGTAATCGAACCTCATTTCATTTCCTCCGAGTCGCTCCAACGTCCTGTCCGTTTGGAAACCGTCATGACACTCCCTCCACTTCCATTTTCTTTGCCTTTTCCCCCTATATATTCCCGCTCATCATCGAGGCACGTTGGGCGGGAAATCGATTTATGCAGGCTTTACGAGGAATAAACTACCGATAAGGAGTACTGGAACGGGTCGATCCATGCTAATCCATTCATCTTGGTCGACGCTAAATGAGGATTCCTACTCCTATTTCTGAACGTGGACGCCGCAGACGGTGTTGGTTTAAGCTCGATACGATCGATGATCGGTGACTTGCTCTACGATGTTCTGTCGCTTCGTTTCCTACCGACGCGTAGCGATGTTTCCTGGGCAAACTCTAATTTGTACTCTGGGCTCTGTGAAGCGAAGAATCAGCTACCTTGGTCGTGCGTTTTTCCCTGGGACGTCTTCGATCGGGCTTGGCCTGTTAGGTTCCCAACACCACAGAACGTCTCTTTGGATCCTCCTCAGCCAGGCTTGGCTCTCGGTGTTCATTACTCAATGTCGGTATACGTGCACGCACATTTTGCTCCGAAAAGCGTGCGAGGGTTCTTGGGGGCGCTCCGTTAGGTATGGTATGTGCCTACGCCCAGTCCCTACTGATTCACCTATTTCCGATGGCCTTATCCATCCCCGTCTCGTGATGGAGGCGATTCTCGGAGAGTTGCGTACGTAAATCTGATCATGTGTCGGAAACAAAAAGGAAACATTGAACAGAGGAACGGCGAGGCGGCGTACGACATACACGGCCAGGATTCATAAAACCGGCTCGCGAATGTCAAGTGACATATCTATTGCATTGCATTTCGAAAACAAAGTGACTGGCGAATGCGATCAGTCGCACAGCGTTCATTTTCAAGACCGTCGCGGGTCACCGACACGCGGTCGCCGCCCGGCCTGGCGGTGCAGTGGGCCCACTCAACCCGGATCAATGACATGCAATACAGTACTCATGCACATGATTCGTGACGACGCCCCCTGAATGCTTGAAACAGGGCACGCACGTAAAAAGAGGGGCGTAGGCGCCAACGCCTACAGATTCGAACCAGAGGCACACATACAATCATATCTGTCGATATATTGCGATGGCGGCGTCGGACGGCGTCCCTGAGGACCCGGTGATTCATTTTAAATTCGAAAGCGTTGATTCGCAGCGCAAATCTGAGGCTGTTGAATCCGAGCGTTTCAGTTGTTCTGTTTGGGTTGTTTATCCTTCTGATGCGGCGAGGCTTCCAACTTGAATGGTTCGTGTGCTTATACTTTTTCGGGAATCGGTGTCACCGGTCATATGTGTTTCATAGTTTGTCCCTAGTTCTTGTTCGAGCGGTTGAATGTCGTGATGGGCAATCGCAATCTTCGTTCAGTTGGGCGCGTGCCATGTTTGAGGAGCTGGATGGATCTGTATGGTAAAGGACGTTTTGGAACGGAACGAGGAAACGCGGGTTCCTTGGACGTGTCATACTGCCAGGAGTCATTTGCACTAAAGTGGCAGGGACCTCGGCAAGTCACGCCCGTGTGTTGGATTCGAACATGCACGCAATAAGGGACGAAAACGGGCGCCGCATCGTCATTTGCGACGCACGGCGTTCATTGCCTTTGAGAATAACAAAAGGGACATGGTGTCGTGCATAAGAGACCACTGCATATGCCGGCAGACGGTTCCTTTCATGACACAGTCACAGTGCTATATCGGGTCCGGCGGTTTGTCGACAACGTTGTCGCGATGCCTCGCAATGCTCGAAGAACGAGAGGGGGGGGGTCGATTGAGGTTTGGACTCGTCCAAGTCGAACCCCGCGGGGATGACTGCCATCAGGGACCGTGATTAACGAAGAACGTACGTACGACATTGATGCCAACGACTTCGAGAACCCAGCGGTGATCACCGCTGCCTGGATGCCTCGCCACCTCCGACGAGTCGAAGTACCTGGACACATGTCCGTCGGAATGGAAGAGGTCAGTCCCGTCACGTCGTGTTCCTACACATACTGTACATACATATCACGTCATAGCGGCTCAACAAAAGGGCACTGACGATTGTATCTCGACCATGATGGTTCAGATCTTTCAGACACGACACGGAAATGTTGTCATTGACTGCCAGACGTCGTTCAGCCTACTGTCTTCCTCCAACTCGTAAAGTGGGCAAACACAGGGTTGTTACGGTATGGACTCGAATAACGAGGTGACCTCGGAGGTGTGTACACGCGCAGGCGTGTACTCTCACTAGCTCGAACCTAATGCATGGCATTGCCTCCAGTTACGACGGACGTGATGGCGGGGACAGAGATGACCTCGGAAAGCGGCGTATCATGATGCAGGGCCGAGTTGGGACAAGGTAGGTAGCATGATGCCTCACCGTTTGCTTATCGTTATTTACTCTCCGCGTTTACAGGCTCGGACTCGGACTCATATCGTACCAGTATGTTGAACGTCCCCCCTGTGGGATCATCGCGTCCCTCAGGGTTGCAAAGTCAAGCCCGTGTTCCACTCACTCTCCGTGATGGCAATGCATAACCCACGACGCTCGTGCTGTCCATTGGTTTCTGTTGGGCCCACTGCTCGACTGGGCTCGACCGGACCCGTCCCATGGTAGTACCGTAGTGCGTCATCTCCATGTTACTCGGGACCCATTTTAGGAGACCCAGCACCAACGACCAAGTTTCGGTCGTGCGATGTACGAAAAGTCCCTGGTCCTGGGGGAAATGCCGATCAAGGCTCCTTTGGCATGGAACCACTCGAACACGCTCACGCTTTTTTTTGCATCACATGTACGCACGCCACAACGCCGAACCAAGCCCCCCCTTTCTCGAGCGCACAGCAGCCTCTTCCAGACGATCCAGAGTGGCACACTCAACGCCGTGCATTTTCGATTCCCTCCCTAAATTGGACGTTCGATATCACTTTCGTTCCGGGAGAGCAAACGTGACAGGTACTCGTTACACGCTGGCACGCCATCGCTGCCAGCGTGCTTCCACGATTCACGAATTCCCTATCGATCATACACACCTCGGACCGACCGGTCCCGCGTCCCGCCGATCCCAACAGTCCCGTTATCGCGCCGCATCGCGTTTCATCGTGTCCTGGGGACACGTTACTCGTATGACCGTCCGCTCGCACACGAGGATAGCGGTCTAGTCCCTCCCCCTCTGAATTCCGAGTCCTGATCCGAAGCGATCGAGTCGGGATTGAGATGAGAGGGTGTTGACCATGCCGGCCGAGCGTCACGTCGTCAAGGGCGCGACGGATCGATGTGGTATAGATATTCCAGACTAGATGCGGGAGTTGGAGGGGGGATGGGGACGGGGATCGTGAATAGGTTCCGTCTCACCCCTCCCCGCGCTGTCAATAGTGGGTCCAGAACGTGATGTGGACGTTGGACGGTGCCAGCGATGAGCCAAGCACACAGGACCCGTGGGCGTGGAAAAAAAAAGGGGGGGGGCGTGTGTCTGGAGCAAACAGTGGCAGGGTGAGTGTGATGTGCCGTAAAGTCGGCCTCGAGGAAGGTAAAGTTAAACTTGGAGCGTGTATGGGATGACTGGAGGGAAAGAGAAAGGTGTCCCTCTCGCCGCATCATGAGACGGTGCTTTGCGTTGTAGTTTTAGTTTCTCTGCGTAACGCACGAGTATGAATCGATGTACGGTCCAGGCGGTGCAAGACAGCATTTCAATCGACACGACTCCCGTAATTGCATGTTCACTATATACTACAAGATATGTACCTAAAACAGAGAGGACCCCTTTCCCTTGTTATCTACGACCCCTTTTTTTTCGAAAGCACGAGCGACGCAATAATGTACATGAATAGATATGCAATCAGACCAAAATGCGAGTGAATCAGTCCCAAAAAAGATGAATTATTTGATCCCCCCTCCCAATCATGCATGCTGACGGACCCGAACAAGACCCAGGGTCAATGTCGTGCTTTGAGGGAAGCGATGAGCTTGTCCTTGGCATGGCCAAGTTCTTCCGATCTAAACGCCACATCCAACGAACAGTGAGCTCTTCATTACGAAGTCCAAACGTCACCCAACCACGGCAGAGGTTGGTGCGACGACGACGACGACAAATATGTACGCACTGGCGAAGTTTCTCCTTCAACTCGTCGCGCTCAGCCGTCAATGCGGTAATGTGTTGTTTCTTGGCCTCCTCCCCAAACTCGAGCGCGTTCTTGTGGCGTTCGAGGCGCTCAATATAGTTGCTGGCGTCGAGGTGGTCGAAATTGTCGGCGTACGTGAGGAGCGTCTGGATGGTGTCCCGTATTCCCGCGATGTTGAAGGTGATGCGTTCGGCTGTCGTTGGTGCGCAGGACGGGCCTTGAGAGTCGAGCGAGGACTGACGGGAGTGCGACGTGCGTTGAAGGGCGTCCGTTTGCAGTTTAGCCTTGAACGACGAGGTCGTGTCGACAAACGGGTTTTCCTGGAAAAGGCAACATTAGCGGTGCGCGCAAGTGCTATTACGACGCCAGGCGACGAACCTCGGCTTCGATGAGTGGGTCCCATTGGGTGCTGGCCCGTTCTTTGCCCTTGTGCCGCGTCGGGGTGACGGGTTCGGGTCTCGAACTGCCACTGCCGCTCGCGGTCGAGGCAAATGCCTCGATACGGTATGCTGGTGATTTCGCGGTCTGAGGCGGCGTCAGTAACGCCGACGAAGAGGTTCCGCCATGATGGCCATGTCCATCTTGTTGTCCACCCAAGATGGGAGATGGACGTTTCTTGGGTGTGGATGGCCTCGAGCCGGATTCGGGCTCTTGGGTAGAGGTCAGACCGAGGAAACTGTACCGCACACGGGGACGTTCGACTTCTTGTTCGATCACTGTCGTGTCAGAAGCAGTGGAAGGCACGGACGTGGCTTCGTTTGTCTCCACGCCGTGTGTAAATGGAAGTACGTCTGATTGTTCTGGGACGGTAGGCTTGGGTTGACGGGATGTTGTCTCCTCCTCGCGCCGGGCTCGCAAGCCGGCTTCGATGGCTTCCAGACGTGCCCTTTTACTGGGCGTTTCTGCGTCGACAGGGTTCAACATAGGGGTGGTGCTCGTTTGGGCGGCACGTGTGTCCGCCGCGGAGCCATCTGGACGCTTTCTCTTTGCAGGCGTCGTTTGTGTGGTAGACATGGTAGTGGAATGGAGTGGACTGGCTCGTGGCGTGCAGAGGCCGTTCGAGGGTGCGGAGACATCGAACGAAGATGGCGAAGTCTGTGCAGCTACCTGGGGAGTGGTCTGGGGCGGACGCTTTGCTGTTGGATCGATAAGGAATTGATGAACCAGAGGGGGAAATGAAAGAACGTACTAAATATAGGGTCATCTACCCAGACTGATATAGGGGGAATGATCAGCTTGGACGGTCAGAGATGGAGGCCATGTAGTACTGACACCAAAATTTGCATTTCTCGCTTTGTGGTCTGCTACAAGCATAGAACTCGCTGTCCAACGTGTGAGGGGTAGTTCTGGGTGGGTCACAATCACTGGTGCTTACCGCCCGGGATTTCTGGGAGTGCGACTGACGAGCCTGTCGGCCTGTTCGCCGTGGTGACAACGAACAATGCCGTCTGGACCCATGGGATTGGTTGATTGCATCTTTGGTGCCCTCGAGGACATGCTGAAGGTTTGAACATTGAGTTTTTACCGAGTGCAAGTTCAACTTGAGCTTCGACGTTGCACTATATTATGTCACGTGACACGATGCAATATCAGTTGTCGAGGGGGATCTCAGACTCGGACTACGACGACGATGGCAACGCCGGGGATGTCGACGATTGATGTGAGGACGAAATACATTGCACCCGCTGAAGCGACGCTTCCTGCGCTTGGGGTGCACATCACGCGGCTGGTGGACTCGTACATGGTCTGGGTGGGTGTGACGGAGGAGCGGGCAGAGACGGTGGAGGATGCGGCGGGGAAAGGGTTACTGTGCAGAGACTGGGCGTGTGCGATGCCGTCCACGCCTGGGAGTGCGGTGAGCATCGCAACGCGGGCGTGTCGTAACTACTGAGCGATCCTGACATGCAGCACACGGGGGCAGCGACGACGCTGTATCGGACGTCGGGGTCAGAGGTGGCGTTCTCAATGGCACAGCGACTGGGTGGGTGTCGCTGATCTACCGCATTGACACGCCCGGTGACGGTGTTGGCAGCGAAGCGGTTTGGCAAGGCGGTCTTTTTGTCGGTGGACATGGCGGATTCACTGCACGGCACACGGCTGATGATGGACGCAGAAAGGGGGATCGTTGAGACGGTGTTGGAGCTGGAGCGACCGTCGTCGCCGTCGTCGCCGTCGTTGCCGGCTTTGTCAGGGCTTTCCCAGTCGGACTAGTGCTAGTGTACTTGTGAACTCGAACCGACCCTGAACAGACGAGTCTGACTGCCACCCTTGGTCTCTTCACTCGTCGTCTTCCACGACGACCAGCGTCTCTTTTTTGTTCGTCACACGCCGGCAGCGACATCCCCGCCAGCCTGCTCCGACTCGACCCGAGCATGTCGGAACCCGAGCTCGCCTACATGTCCAACCCCAACGACGACTTTGATCTCCCCCGCTGGCAGACCCAGGCCCATCTCGAGCCCCTCTCGTCCTCCGCACAGGCTGCCCAAGCAGCAGCCAGAGCGTCCTATCTCTACCCCGCCGCACCGCCCCCGCCCCCGCCCCCGCAGTCCCTCGCCAGCTCTCAACAGCGCATCCAACACGTCCACCACTCCCCCGGCTCGTCCAGGCAGCCCCGCATCGCACATCTCCTCGATCAGGACCAACAGCCGTCCCTTTCCCCCTCCTCCTATCTCTCTGGCGCACTCAACCAACTCTCACGCAGCGCATCCCTGGGTGCAAGCGCATCCGTCGGCGGTGCATCCCGTCCTCGTCGCCACCATCAGCAGGACGATCTAGAAGGCGCGTTCAACGTCGACACACAGTCCTCCTCCACGAGACACATCCCCCCGTCCCAACACCCCCCACAAAACTCCCTCTACCCCTCCGGCGTCGCATTTCATCAACCCAATCAGTTGTCCTCCGCCCCGGCCCCTACCAACGCCGTCTCTCCCACCGGTCCTGAGCCCTACTCGGATATGTATTACAACGGTACAGGCGCAAATCTTCCAAAGCGGTCACATACGCAACATGATCCCACAACCCGTTCTGCTCGGTCCCCCATGCGCACAGGCAACGCCCTCCTCGATCCATACCAGCAGCAGGCGCAGTACTCTCCCACGACAACCCCTTCCTATCTCTATGGATCATCCTCGGATGCGCAAAGAGGAAACCCCCCCACCAACTATCCCTCCCACACGCGATCCCACTCCCAAACAAAGCCAGATGTATCAACACCGCCCATAGGAACTCCCTTTTCGTCCCAGAGCGCCACACAGGCTGCCTACGCCGGGTATATGGAGTCATCCAGTCCCCAACCCCCATCACACCAAAATCAAACGCATCTTTCCGCTCAGGTTCCCGTTAAAAATTCGACATCGACGCCCAGCACACCTCTCTCCTTTGCACATTCCCAGAGTCCCGCAAATCAATACTATCCTCAGGACCAACCCATGCTCGTGGATTCTGCGCCACAACATCGTCGCCGTGCTTCTGGCTTTAGGAGGGTCCGTGACAGCCGAGACTTGCGACCTTACGTAAATAGCCAGCCCGCAGGGAGACGGATCGATTCCAACGGTGGCATATTATCAGTCTGTACCCCGTTTCGTCCCGTCCACATGCTGCATCGTGCTGATGGTCCTACCTCTTTTTGTTCAGCCCATACGGCAGCTGACAACTCATATCGTGGATACGTACCATATTTGCAATCCCCAGTTCCGATATGAATCAGCTCACAACCCACGGCGCGTCCTTACAAAGCCAAGCAAAGCGGCGCATAACGACGGCTATGACAATGAGGATTATGACTATATCCTCTATGTCAACGACTGGCTAGGGAGCGAGGACGGTCACAAGTACGTGTCGCCTATGAATTCACCCTTTCCGTCTCTCATCCTTCGCGGGCAGCCGTTACCTCATCCTGGATATTCTCGGTCAAGGAACGTTTGGGCAGGTAGTCAAGTGCCAGAACATGAAGACCAACGAGATTGTTGCCGTCAAGGTTGTCAAGAACAAACCGGCGTACTTTAACCAAAGTATGATGGAGGTCACAATACTGGAGCTGGTACGCGCTTCGCATGACCATCCGTGGAGCGGCTTTTGAGCTTCGTTCTAGCTCAACAACCAATGTGATCCGGCGGACGAACACCACATTTTGCGATTGCGG
>JBBPSX010000076.1:0-22145 GCA_038093815.1 Neoboletus cf. brunneissimus | reverse complement strand
TTATACTTATCCTTCAGACTCTTACCAATCTGCTTAGTCCTCTGTTACAAATCCTATGTAATTTCAAGTATATAAACTCTTAGAACTCCTATACTTGGTCTTCAGTCTGAATATTAAATTAGTTCACTGCTCCTCTCCTCCAAGTCTAGATAACTCACCCTCTGATCCTCTGCTCAACTTGACATTGTGAACAATATCTTAAGTCCTCTACCTCTGACCCTCTAAAATCTGGGACACCCAACTCATTCATAAGGGTGCACCACATACAGTGAAGCCAAGTCCTTTACCAACCCATCTCCAGCAATCTGGAGTTAATACCAGAGTAGACTTGTCCTTAACAATATTGTTCTGTACATCCACATCAATATGTACTATATCATACATAACTTTTAACATACAATGTCAACTTGATGCAATAGTGGAACTGAAGTTCTATGACAAATCTGAGAAAACTGGCTGGAAATATATTCAAATATATCTCTGTTACAGGTGAATGTTTTATGGAATTATCTGTGATGCTATAGTATACATATTGGATGAACTATAGGACAAGTTTGGAGTGGATGATCTGGACATAAACATCTCTTCAAGGGTTGTTGATGTCAATATGGATAGTTTTGATATGATGAGATAAATCACATTTCAGAGGTGCTGGTTCCAATATGATGGTGAGGCATTTTGATATGGAGAGGGTGTGTTTGAATTGTGATGCTTAAACAGATCCATATTATTGGTCTGAGGAAGCATCAATTTCTCAAAGGCTATATGTCAAAAGACAAGAGATTGGAGTGTGTCAGTGGAAAATAGGTAAGTTGTATGAACAGCTTCAAGAGATGCTCTATTGTGAGGAAATGTTGCAAAATACAATGATGGGAACTGAAAAGAGGTTGAGGGACACAGAGGATGAGTTGAGGGGTGTGAGAAACCACACTTCCATGATGGAAATGCAGTATAAGAAGGAGGAGAGTCAATTGGAGGCAGTACTAGAGGCTAAATGTACTCAAGTGTGTGGTATTGATGTGGAATGATAGAGATTGATAGGAAGGGTTGAGGAGGTTGTATGTCAGCTGGATGACAATCAGAGATGTGTAATGTAAGTGCCTATGAGATCTTAGTATAGATGAATATTGATAATGTGATATTTAAATTGCACAAATGTTTTGAGATTTTGTGAGTGTCAAGTGTGTTGTGTTATGGCAGTTATGGGTTTCTGATATTTTATATTATATATAGAGCATTATCTGTGACCACATACTGTGGACATATATTCTGCATTGAATGTGTGGTCAGAGATTGGGTCTTTGTCACAACTCATTCTATGCCCCACCCTTTCTTTTCCCTTTCTGTGCTACAACCAACCCAAGTTGGGCTTTTCCCCTACACTGAACACCACTGAACACCCCTATCTTGTTCCCCTCTCACAACAAACCCTGGACAAGTGCCTACCTTGGATAATCTCCATTTTTCTTGTTCCTCTTTATTCTGACAAGTCTTACCTTTATCTCTCTATTCATGATAAGCTGTTACACCTTGGAGTTTCCTTCTTGTTTGATGCACCAAACACATTTGGTTTTCCTTCCAATCTTATTTACTCTCCCAAGTTATTCCTGTCCTGCTTAGAGTACTATCACCCCATTTGCCCATGCCCTGGACCATATGACATGTCTACTTACTCAGACTACCCTGTGCCCCATGACAGGGTGTGCTGTGCATTCCATAGTTAGTTCCCCTCTATTCAGGACATCATTCTCTCCTTGTCTATTTTCTTTTCTTATCGTGGTCCATGTCCCCTTGGGTAGGATACTTAAACATCATGTTGATACCTTGGTGTGGTAGCTTAGCTTACCTGAATCAACTTGCTAAAGTCTCCCCTTTATGTGTGACTCCTCACCTGTTACTGAACCAGCTGGACAAGTGGCATACCTCTGTACCTTCACCTTGCCAAACCCTCAATCCTTGACAACATAGCTTTTGACTTGAGTCAACATGACTACAGACTTCAGACCTTTGCTACCCTGTGCACCCTGGGCCTCCTAGTCCCTCTTAACCTCTGTCACTTTACCTCTCTGCTTTAGCTCCTCTCAGGTCTACAGTCACTCCTATCTGGTCAACTGTAATAATTTTTGCAGTGACCAGGCCACCTTGTTCATATGATAAAATTATGCTATTGGCAATACAATGTCCAATATGTCAACATAATCATCTGAAGATTCAAATCAACCAAGACATGAAGGGATATGTGATGAGACCAAGAGACTACATTCCATTCTATAGGAACATCCACCTCAAGGAAAATATTGAAAGTCTATTTGATACATTTCACAAGTTGATTGGAAAATTAGTTGAGATTGTCTCCAATAATGTTGAAGTCCATAAGTGGATGGAGAGACATGGATGAGACATCTATGTGGAGAGACAAAGGTGAGTGATATGTCATCCGAATGTCCACACTATTAATATAAAACTAGTCACCACAAAGAAATCTGGAAACTGTTTGAATGAGGCTTCATATACTGGCCTTCACATTATATATACAGAGAAGTGATTGATGCCAAATTGATTCAAACATAGTGTAACATACACACATGATCTAACAAGTATGTCTTGTATATATAATCAAAATGCACAAATACAAAAAACAACAAATTTGCACACACAAGACACTAAAAATACATATACTTGAACAGTAATCTAAGCAAGAAGGACATGCGAATATTATAAGACACCCTAGATCATGCTAGGGTGGTCCAGCCCTTAGTCTAGGGTTAATTCTAAACCCTAGAATGGAATTTATATCACCTGTAGGCATGTAGAGTTGGCTTTCATGGAATATGTACCTTGTCAAACAGTGCTGGTGCCTTATTGAATTCAAGTGAATGTGTCTTTCATGGATATAGACTGAAAGCTTGTGTTACAACTATACTACCCACAATATTAATTGAACCTTTTGTGATTTATGTTATGGTTCGACCTAGGGTGGGCGACCGTAGACCCGAAAGTGCGAGCTCGAACTAAGGACGAAGGAGGGAGGCGAAGGTTTGCCTATAGGGCGGGCGCAGGTGTGGACGAGGATCAAAGGTCCGAGGTCCTAGTCAACTCAGGTCTATTGCCTTGTTGTCGAGTACAAGGAGCACGAAAGGCTTAGCCGGTCCAGTGACAGGTGAAAGCGAGTCGCACAAAGGTGAGCTTGTTTATGAGTAGATTCGGGAAGCTAAGCTAGGGTACAAGGGTGCTAGCTAGCTGTTTAAATAGGGTACCCTACTGCGCACAGACCGAGTCAGGAAAGGTAAGTATAGGGCGAAGGGGAGGAGGTGTGTGCGGTGTCCAAGCGGGGGTACTACAGCGAGGGCACGAAAGGGAGCGGAACGGAGGTAGTAGTCGGGAATGAAGAGTGGAGATGAAAAGGGGCACTGCCTGGGGCAGAGGGGAAGGGTTTGAAAAGAACCCGGGCTAGGCTGTGTGTTTAAGGTTTAAATGAAAAGGGGCCGTGACTGACCGTGACTAATGAGAGAGTAAGACGTAAGAAGCATAGGTAAAATGGGGCGAGGGCGAGAGAGAAGAAAAAGGTAGACTTGTAGGAAGAATCATAGGAAGAATCGTAACATTACCCCCGGGTTATCCTTCGAGCCACTGGCGAAGAAATCTCAGTAGAGGTTGGCCGACCTGCCGTAGGGGGAGCCAGTAATGTTGCCCCAGGCGATGTCGTCATAGACATCATCGTTGTTGTCATATTCAGGGGTAGGGGGGCGCATGGGCGTTGGTAGGGAACAGCGAGGGGGTGCTGGGGTGGGCCGACGACGAGGGCGAGAGGAGGTGTGACGAGGTGGTGGTACTGGATGAGGTGGGGGGGCAGCAGAAGACGAGGATGAGTGGGTATGATGCGAGGACGAAGACGCTGCCGAAGACGTTCGAGAGGTGTTGACATGTCGGTAAAGTGAGCAACAGGAGCCATAGTGTCCAGGGGCCCAGTGAAGGCAGTGTGGGCATTGATAGTACTGACAATCGGCCCTCACGTGACCTAGGCGGTGGCATTCATAGCAGGTTTCGGCGTACCGAGGGTGGGATGGGGGGAGTACTGCACATCCTTCGTGTCCAGTCCAGTGGGCCTCTACTTGTTCCATGAAGCGGATTTCATCGTCGTTCAGGGGGGAGGATGAAGCGGAGGGAACATCCGGGGCTAGGGTGGAAAAGGTAGCAAGTTTGGTATTGTATCGCTTGATCTCCTTCAGGAACTCCAGCATTCCGAGCTGGTACATGGCCATGACGAGGTTCCCTTTGAGTTCCTTGGTGATTTGATCAATTTGTAACTCGAGGATGGTGACGTGGGCACTGGCTGACGAGTTGGGGCGTGCGGTGAGGAGGTGAAGACGGGAGTATTGGAGGTAAGCCTTGTACAGGGCCCAAAGGGGGGAACAGAGGTCGAGGTGGGAGGAGACGGAGACCATGAGGCGGGAGTCTCGAAGGAGGGTATGTAACTGCTGGAGCGCCTTGCCATCAGGGAGGTCATCCCGGAGGCGGTGGGCAAAGACAGGGAGGTCTACCGAGACAACCGTCGCGGGAGTAGCAGGGCCTGCAAGAGAAGCAAGAGGGGGGTGGTGAGGGGAAGGAGAAGGAGAGCCCCAGCCAGGAGAAGCGATGCGGGACGAAGGCATGGATATGTCCTTGACAAAGGGTATAGGATTGTAAAGAGTAGAAGAAGGAGTAGGCGAGGCAATAGTCAACGGAGGGATCGAGGAGACAGAAGAGGTGGTGACGGAGACCGGGATAGTGGCGGGGTAGTAGTCATCGGTGGGGGCATCAGAGCAGGGCATAGCGGTTGGCAGGTGGTTGGTGGGTTTAGGTGCGAGAGAGTGTGTTTGAGGGGAAGTGCCTTGGGTGTCATTTCTTATAGTCGAGGAGGGCAGCCTTCGAATGTTTGAGGTTGCGCTCAGGGACCCAGGAGTCTTCTTCCGCAGTATACCCTTTCCAACGTATCAAATACAAGCAGGAGCGGGTGGAGCCTCGGTGCTTTAGAATTTTCTCGATTTCGTATTCTTCTTCGCTGTTTACAAGGTCCGGCGGTGGAGCAGGGAAATTGGGGCCGTGTATGGAGTTTTCCTTGTATGGGGTCAATAGGGAGGCGTGGAAGACGGGGTGTATCTTCCAGGTAGGGGGAATGCGGAGGCGGTAGACGATAGGGGATAGGGTTTCGGTGATGACGAAGGATCCTTCCCATTTAGACGCAAACTTGGGGTTGACGACCGATCATTTCAAATTGCGGGCTTCGAGCCAAACCTTATCCCCTTTCTTGAAAGGTTTAAACTTCCTCCGGTTGTGTGATGTCATTACTTGGCGTGCGAGTTCATGGGCTGCCAGGGCCTCATCACGGGCAGCTGTCAAGTTCTTAATGCGGGAGGCGACTGCGGGTAGGGAGGTTTCAGAGATGATCGATGGTAGGGCACGGGGTTCATAGCCCATCATGAGGTAGAATGGAGATTGATTTGTGACAGAATGGGGGCAGTGGTTGTGGGCGAATTCGGCATTGGCAATTGAGTCCGCCCAGGTCGTAGGGTGTGCTCCACAAAAGATCTGGAGGTAGGTCTCGACCTCTTGGTTGATGCATTCAGTTTCTCCATCTGTTTGAGGGTGATAGGCAGTAGAAAGGGCAAGGTCATAGTTGAGGAGTTTTCTGAGTTCTCTGGCGAATGCCGAGGTGAATTGAGGTCCTCGATCAGAGATGACCTTATCGAAGAGGCTGAAGCGTTTGTAGACAGAGAGGAAAAAGAGGATGGTGATGCCTTCTGCGGTCACGGTTTTATTGGTGGGGCAGAGGATCACCCCCTTAGTAAGCCTGTGGTCGACCACGACCAAGAGAGAATCAAAGCTGCCGGAAAGGGGGAGGTCAGTGATGAGATCACAGGAGATTTGCTGGAAGGGGCGGGTGCAAGTGGAGCGGATAGGGGTGAGCGGGGGCACGGTGGGGTGAGTGTTTGATTTGTTCTGCTGGCAGGTGGTGCAGCCTTCGATGTAGTGGTGAATGTAGGAGGCGAGGCCGGGCCACCAGAATTCCGACGCAACAAGTTGGCGAGTTTTAAGGTAGCCTGGGTGGCCCGTGGAGGCGTGGTCATAACAGCGTTGGAGAATCGAACGACGAAGAGAGGAATTGGCGGGGATGTAAATTCGACCGTTGTAGGTAAGGACACCTTCAAGTAGTTGCCAAGGGGAGGTGCGGGAACGAAGAAATGTTGGGGTTTTGTGGGAGAGAGATTGGAGTGCCTGAAGGGCGCAGGGGTCGTTGGTCGAGGCAGATTTAATCCGATTGGAGAGGGCGGTGTCAATGAGGCGAACGAAGAAGGAGGGGGGTAGGAGAGTGACGCCTAGGTTGTCCGTGTCACGGGGGAGATGATCTGGCCGGTGAGAGAGGGTGTCAGGCCCTGCGAGTTGCGACCCTGGAACATGGACGATCCTGAGGTCGAAGTCAGCGAGGTCAAGGAGCCAGCGTGCTTGCCGGCGGTTGAGGGTTTGGGGCGAGCGGAAGTAGGTGAGGTTTTTGTGGTCGGTAAAGACTTGGACCGGGAAGGGGGAGTCATGGAGGTAGTGTCGCCAGGCCTTGAGGGCGCAGATAACAGCAAGGAGTTCTCTGTTATAGATGTCATAGTTGCATTCTGCGGGGATGAAGGATTGGGAGAGATAGGAGCAGGGGTGCCAGTCACCGTTCGAATTGGTTTGGAGGAGGATTGCTCCTGATGCATATTTTGATGCGTCCGTGGCAATGGCAAAGGGGGTGGATAGGTCAGGGAGATGGAGGACGGGTTTCTCAAGGAAGAGTTGTTTAAGTTGTCAGAAGGCCGATTCACAAGAGGGGGACCACTCCCATTCCGTTGTCTTCTTTGTGAGATCGATGAGGGGGCGAGCGATATTGGAGTAGTTTGGGATGAACCAGCGGTAGAAGTTAGCGAAGCCCAGAAAGGAACAGATGCCTTTGACGGTGGTGGGTTGGGGCCAGGCAGAGATGCCCTCAAGTTTGACTGGGTCCATGGCAAGTTGGTCGGGTTTGACGATCATGCCGAGGTACTCAACCTCTTTGGTGGCGAAGGTGCACTTCTTGAGTTTGAGGTGGAGGTCGAGCTCAGTCATGCGTTGGAGGACGCATTTTGTGTGCTCCTCGTGGGTTTTTGCATCGGGGGAGAAGATAAGGAGGTCATCCATGTAAATGACAAGCCACCCTTCGGCAATCATGTCGGAGAAGGAGTCGTTCATAAACCTTTGGAACGTGGCGGGGGAGTTGGTCATTCCGAAGAACATGACCGTTGGTTCAAAGAGGCCCTTGTGGGTGATAAATGCACCTTTCCATTGGTGCCCGTCTTTAATTCGGACGTTGTTATACCCCCATCATACGTCGAACTTGGTATAGAGTTTAGAGCCGCGGAGTTTATCAATGAGATCGGATATTAACGGGAGGGGGTAAGCATCTCGGATGGTGTGTTCATTTAAGTACCGATAGTCTTGGCAGGGGCGAAGAGAACCGTCTTTCTTCTTTACGAAGAAGAAGGGGGAAGCCTGAGGGGAGTTTGAAGGACGGATCTTGCCAGTTTTAAGGTTTTCATCTAAGAAGGCTTCTGCCGCAAGCCGTTCCTCTGGGGCAAGGGGGTAGGCTTTGGCGATCTTTGGTACGAAGGATTCGTCAAGGTTGATTTCGTGGTCATAGGGGCGGGACGGTGGCATGGCTGTGGCTTCCTCATCGAAGACAGAGGCAAATTGGGAGTATTCTGGGGGAAGTACAATGGGTTTCTTTGCTGCTTCGGCTGCAATGGCGAGGTCGGTGGCGGTGGTCAGCTTTCGGACGAGGAGGGAGTCCCTGGAAATGAAGCGGGAGCCGCACTTGAGGATGCGGTTGACAGCATATTCAGTGTAGGTTGCCTTGATCCACTCGTTTTCAGAGAGGTGGTCAAGGTAGGAGTAGAGATGTGAGTCTTCGGATGGGGTAGTGTGTATGTGTCTTTGAAGGCGAGGGGGTTCTGGGTGGTGGAACTTGGAGTCGTGGCGGTGAGTATCTGTTACTTGCGCTAGGAAGAGTTCCTCGGACTGGTCGATCGATTCGTTGAGGCGGATAGTGGGGGTGGCCCAGTCAATGGTCGGGTTGGCGGAGCGGAGCCAGGGGAGGCCAAGGATGAGGTTTTCGTGTCCACAGTTCATGACGTGGAAGGTTATTCGTTGGGCAATCCCCTCAATGTTGACGAAGAGGTCGGTAGTAAACTTGATTACTCCATCCTTGTTGTAGGAGGTGTCGACGTTCCGAATGAGGATAGGTTCCTTGAGGCGTCGGATAGGGAGGTGGTTTTTGTGGATGAAGTCCCAGTCGATGCAGGAGATGTCTGCACCACTGTTGATGAGAGCTTGGGTTTCGACGGCTTTCAGGGTGTGTGAAGGTATGATGACTTGAACAGAGATCTGCATTTTCTTAGAGATATCTCGTACTAGTACAGAGGCACAAGAGGAGGTAGGGGAAGGAGGCGTTGAGGCTGCTTCCCCATTTAAAAACCCAAGGAGGTGTAGTGGACCTGACATACAGTCAGGGTGTCTTCTTCGTCATCCTCGCAATCTATTAGGTTTGGGACATCGTCTTTCTCTTTCCCTTTCCCTTTGTCCTTGGTTTCCTCGGCTACCGCGTTCACCTGCTTACGAGGAGACGTAAAGTGGGGGCATTGAGCGGACCCATGACCCAGCTTGCGGCAATGAAAGCAGAGTTTCTTCTCGATGCATTGCTTCTTGATTGCTGGGGTCATCTTCTCGACTTTGATGGCCGAGGTATCCATTGCGTTGGGATCTTTCTTGGATGCGGGGGTGGGAGAGAAGGAGTGGTAGTTCTGGCGCATGGGCTGCAGGTTTCATTTGGCGATCTCGTCAGCTCGCTCCCACTGAGTTTGGAAGTGGACGGCCTTGGAGTACCAGTCGGCAATGGTAGTGGGGACAGTGTCGAGGGCCATGATATGTCTCATCATAGAGGTGGGGATCCCGGCGGCAAAGTATCCGATGAGGACGTTGTCGTCTTTAACGGCTGCCTGTTGGACTTTTCCTCGGAACTCAGCGATGTAGGTGGAGAGAGGGGGTTCAAAAGTTCTGTCTTTTTTCAGCGTCATCTGGGTGGTGGAGAGCCAGGCTATGGCGTTCCCGACGGTGTCCTGGTGCTGGAAGGCTTTGTAAAACTCGGTGGCAAAGTCGGCGAAAGTTCCGAAAGTTACAGTGGCGGGGCTGATGGCGTTTCAGCGGAAGGCCACCGCCCAGGTTTTGGCGGTCCCTTCAGTCATATATAAGAGGGCGAATGCGACCTTCTTGTTTTCATTGTTGTAGACGTTGGCGTTAACTAAGAGGTAGAACTGGACGGTGTCCATCCATGCATCTGCCTTCTTGTAGTCCCCATCAAACACTTCCAGGGTTCCGATGCGAAGTTCGACGGGCTTGGTCGAGGACATCTTAGGGAATGGAGGGGGAGCGGGTGGTCGTGTGACAGTAGGTGGATGGTGCGAAGTGGATGGGGTGGGAATGGGGAAGACGGGTCGGGTAGCGATTGGTGTGGGGGAGGGTGGGGTGGGTTCTTGAGGGAGGGAGAGTTGGGCAGAGAGTTGATGACTTAGGAGGAGGCTGGAACGTTCCTGTTCTTCGTCAGGGATATCAAGGTCTGTGGACTGCTCCGATTCCTTTTTGGAGGGAGGGTTCTCTTTGGTGTCATATGGGGATTCCGAGTAGGTGGCACGCCACCCGTAGAGTTCAGAGGGATGGGAAATGGTGGGCGGTTTACAATGATAGTAACCGCAGTAAGAAGAGCTTAGCTTTTGTTATGGTTCGACCTAGGGTGGGCGACCATAGACCCGAAAGTGCGAGCTCGAACTAAGGACGAAGGAGGGAGGCGAAGGTTTGCCTATAGGGCGGGCGCAGGTGTGGACAAGGATCAAAGGTCCGAGGTCCTAGTTGACTCAGGTCTATTGCCTTGTTGTCGAGTACAAGGAGCATGAAAGGCTTAGCCAGTCCAGTGACAGGCGAAAGCGAGTCGCACAAAGGTGAGCTTGTTTATGAGTAGATTCGGGAAGCTAAGCTAGGGTACAAGGGTGCTAGCTAGCTGTTTAAATAGGGTACCCTACTGCGCACAGACTGAGTCAGGAAAGGTAAGTATAGGGCGAAGGGGAAGGGGTGTGCGCGGTGTCCAAGCGGGGGTACTACAGCGAGGGCATGAAAGGGAGCGGAACGGAGGCAGTAGTCGGGAATGAAGAGCAGAGATGAAAAGGGGCACTGCCCGGGGCGGAGGGGAAGGGTTTGAAAAGAACCCGGGCTAGGCTGTGTGTTTAAGGTTTAAATGAAAAGGGGCCGTGACTGACCGTGACTAATGAGAGAGTAAGATGTAAGAAGCATAGGTAAAATGGGGCGAGGGTGAGAGAGAAGAAAAAGGTAGACTTGTAGGAAGAATCATAGGAAGAATCGTAACAATTTACTTGTGAGAAGTCAAATGTTTTATTATAGTACATTGTTAAAGGGAAAGGAAAGTAAGTAATTGCTTATAATATGACTAGAGTATCAGTTTTGCAGATGTGTAATGTCAATTACCTTATTGGAATGTGAATACAGTATATGTGCTGTTACAGTAAGTATAGCACAGCACCTGTGTGTAAGTGTGCCATCCCAGAAGATCAGCATAGCATAACATCCTCAAAAGGGGCATGCCATCCTGAAAGGCAAGCAGAGAAAACACCCACCTCAGATAGCACTTATTTTAAACTCTGACAGTCTCACAGACCAATTCTCATTGTAGGTGATAATATGTCTCTTAGACTATGAATCTTGTAGGCCTCACATGGCCAAAATAAATCTGACCTTGTTCTGGCCCCATTTCAACCCCATTAGTGCCTTGTTTTGAGTCTCCCAAATCCATCTGGCCTCCCTTGGGCCTCTTGTCAGCCATATCCACATCACATATTGAATCACTGGTGCATTCACTTAGATAATCTTTGTTTTGCTCCTCTTTTCTTTTTTCAAATCTTTCTACTCATGTCTCATTGATCTGCTTCAAAACCAGTTATTTAATATAGCAGTAAAGGTGCCAGGTCACCAATACCTTCTAAAACCATATCTGTGAATCTTGCCCTTGCCTTCAACTGTGCTGCCCTAGTGTTATGATTCTCTCACCCATCTACTCTTTTTCTCTTACTTTGCCTAACTCATCTTGTCTTGCCTATGACCATGCCTCCCTCTATGTAGCCCATATCACTTTCATGACTCACCACTGGTCCTAGTCAGCACCTTTTCATCTTATAACCATAAACTTCACAGCCTCGCCCAGGTTCTATTTTGAACCTTTCCCCTCCACCCCAGGCAGCTGTCATATTCCATATTTCGCTCCAAGTCCAACTCTGGCACTCCATGCACAACTCCACTTGTGTACATATGAACTCTGGTGCATTCTCACTTGAGATGCAACTCCAGGACTCTGGACCCTTGTTCCTATCTCTGTAGATTGACCTCCATTTCATAATGTTAGTCTCTTGTTTTTATTTAGTATTAGTTCTGCTTTTCTTTCCTTTCTGCACCTGTGCTTGCTTAGGAGTACAGCTCCAGTTATGACTTTCCTCTGGACTCTTACCAATCCAACTCCACTCCATTACTAATCCTATGTACCTCTGACGTATATAAACTCCTAGGATTACTCCTGTACTCTTCAGTTTGAATATTGATCATTTCTCTACTCTTGATCTCCAAGTCTAGATGACTCTCTCTGACCCTCTGCTCGACTTGGCATTGTGAACAACATTTTAAGTCCTTACCATCCAACCCTCCAAAATCTGGGACTTCTCAACTTGTTGTAAGGGGGCACCACACATGGTGAAGCCAAAGTCCCACCACTACAATCATCTCCAGCAATCTGGAGTTGACACTGGAGTAGACCAGTATTTAACAGTATATTTGAACTCAAACTTGCAAATGAGTTCCTGCTAAACCATAGCCACCCACACCACTAGATCCCAGACTCGTGCCCTAGGCACTAGTTGTGCAGTGTCACCATGTTACAACCCCTTGAGTGTCTTCAGAAGCAGTCAAAGAGGTCCAGACCTTGTAGACCAATTCTGGAGCTTCTCTGCTCAACACACTCCCGAGTCCACCTCTCAAGCACATCCTCCCATAGAGTCCCCAACTCTGGGAGCACACATCATTGAGGTAGACAAAGAAAACAACCCCACATCTCCAACTGGTCAGAGCTCTATTCAGAGAGCTCCTCACTTCAAAACTCTGACCAACAGTGATGACCCAGACTTCCCTGGAAATGACCCATCTGATGATGACCCCAATTTTCCTGGCAACGATGACCAAGATGACCCCGACAATGAGCACATCCCACAAAACACCCTTGCCCTACTCACCAACTCCATTGCCAGCCTTGCTTGTTCCAATCATCATCCCACCTTCAACTCTACCCCCCACACTAAAGTCCGAGAACTGGATCAGTTTGATGGGACAGATCCCCCAAAACTCCGAGTTTTCTTAGTGCAATGTGAATTAAACTTCCAAGATCACCCAAAGGCATTCAATATGGACTGCGCCAAAGTAACATTTGCGCAATTGTACCTGAAGGGTATGGCTCTGGAATGATTCAAACTGGACCTCCTTCAGATGGAAGACCCTGATCAATAACCCCTTTGAATAGACAACTATAAAGAGTTCATCCTGGAACTCCAGGTGAATTTTGATCTGCACAACCCCATCGGAGATGCAGAGCACTAGCTCAACCATTTGACCATGAAGGATGGTCAGCACATTAACAAGTATGTGGTTGAGTTCAATAGGATTGCATTGCAAGTCCAAGGTTACAGAGAGGGTGCCCTCCAGCACCACTTCTACAATGGTCTGCTGGACCACATCAAAGATGAAATCTCTCATGTTGGGAAACCCCCCACGCTCTCCGAACTCTGACATCTGGCTCAGGCGATTGACACATGCTATTGGAAGTGCAAGTCCAAGATTAATCACCAGTTGAAGATGACTAGCCAGTCTTCTACGTCCAAACCATCCAACAAACCATCTGCACCTTCATCATCATCCACTTGTCCCTCTGGAAAAGACTCCAAGGACTCCAAAGGTAAAGGTGCCTCTACCTCCACTGCTCCAAAACTGAACCTATCATCCAAGTTAGGAAAAAACAGAAAACACACAGCAGACAAGCGCAAATGCTGCTTTGACAACAAGTTGTGCATGTTTTGTGGTTTAGCTAGCTGCATGGCCAAGGACTGCCCTAAGTCCACTTCCAAGGCAGCCAAGAGTTGTGTAGTGACAATCACAACTCTGGAAACCAAACTAAAGGTCTCCACTTCAGAGGCAAAAAAATAGAGTGCAACCTCCATGACTTTGCATGGACTGGAGGTTGTGTTGAACCCACCCATGCACCCAAGGAGATCCATTTCAATGCATTTGCTCTTTTTGACCCTAAGTCGCTTATGCCCTCCGTCTCTCTTGTATCATATCTGATCACTCCTTTCCCCATGCTTGTAGACTCTGTTACAACTCACCCAGCCCCTATCCCTTTTTCGGCTCAACCCCTATCTCACACCTGTGAGAACTGTCCATACACCTGTACCTTGCCCCTCGTCCTCGTCCCTCCTCACCTAGGGAGGCCATACCATCCTTAATGTGACTCCCTTACTTGGTCTTACGACTTGACACCACTCGGACTTTTCATCTCCCATCCTCGTCCCCACTCCAAGTTACTTCATTTGTCCTACCCTCTGCCATAGACCCGTTCCTATGCCTATCCAGGAATGCACTACTGTCCTATCACCTTGGACCTTCATCAGTCACATCTGGGGATCTTTCCCATCACCATCATTTGTCCTTGTATCTGCCCAGGATCTTCCCCTGGCCCCCCCTCATATGCTTTCTCTTGTTCTTGTTCACCTTGACACTTTTCATTACCATACCCTTTGGAGCTATCACGCTCATCCCTTCGCCCTAGTCATGCGTCCTACCAACATCATACTGTAGTTTCCCCATTGCCCCACTTATGTGGCCCCACCCTCACTTATTTCACACTTGGCACTTTAGCTTGCATGTCCTTTTGATGACCTTGCCCTTTGCCCACACCCTAGGCCCACATTCGGGCTCCTCTTTATTCATACACTTATATACCAGACCTCTTCATACATTTGTTCTTTACCTTCGTCTTACCTGGCTACCCGGCTACCTAGCACCTTAGCCACCCTGGACTTCCCCTAGCGATGTAGCACCTGTACTTCGCACCTTGTCAATGTCCACCCCTTGATCATCTTCTGCTGCTGTCTGGCATCCCTGTCAGGACTTCCTCGACCAGAAGATGCTGCCAGGTCTACATCTCAGGCCTACCTGGGTTTGAATGTAACAGACTCCAGCTCCTCCAACTGTTTCATTGATATGTCTTTTGTGAACAAACATGCGCTTTCCACCTACTCCATGTCCTTGCTCCAACTCCACTTATTCAATAGAACATCCAACAACATCATAATCCGAGCCATCAACCTCTCCATTTGCTTCCCAACTGGTAATATCACTCCAACAACATTTTATGTCACTCTGCTGGATTCAGCTTGCTCTTTTGTACTAGAACACAACTGGCTCACCCACCATAATCCATTGATTGACTGGGTTTCAAGCAGTATCTCATTCCATTCACCTGAACAGCACTTGCCAGCACCCCCAAGCTCTCCTCCACAGCCCCCAGATTCACCTCCTCTGGCTGAACCTATACCCCATGAATCACCAAGTTTCTCTAATTGCAAGGCTCTGCCCATAGCGCTGATCAGTGCACCAGCATTCACACTGGCATACCACCTTGAGGGCTCCATCCAATTTAGCCTACAACTCCACCCTCAGGAGAGTGATCTCCACTTCACCTCCATCACACCCCCAGAACAGATTGATCTCTCTGGAGTTCCTCTGGAATACCATGACTTTGCTGATGTCTTCAGCAAGAGCAGGGCTTCCAAGCTTGCTCCACATCGTGAATATGATCTAAAGATTGATCTGGAGGAAGGAACCTCTCTCCCATTGGGTACCATGTACTCCCTTTCTTCCTCCAAACTCAGCTTGCTCCAGACCTTCCTCAATGAGCACCTAGCAATGGGGTTCATTTGTCTCTCCTCCTCTACTCATGCTGCTCTGGTCCTCTTTGTTCACAAGAAGAATGGTTCCCTCTGTCTTTGCATCGACTTTCAAGGACTCAACAAAATCATGAAGAAAGACCACTATCCACTTCCCTGCATCTCCAACCTCCTAGACACTCCGAGCCACGCTAAAATCTACACCAAAATTGACCTCTAGCACACCTACCACTTAGTCTGTATCACTGAGGGAGATAAATGGAAGACGTCCTTCTGGACGCACAATGGCTCATATGAGTGGCTAGTAATGCCATTTGGTCTCACTAATGCCTCTGCGGCATTCCAGTGGTTCATAAATACCATCTTTGCTGATTTGCTAGATGTCTGCATCATAGTCTACCTGGACGACATTCTGATCTACTTCAAGGACAAGGCCTTCCACAAGGAGCATGTCCAAGAGGTCCTCTGTAGACTCCACAAACACAACCTTTATGCAAAACCTGAGAAGTGTGAATTCCACACTGATTCCACCAAGTATCTTGGCTACTATATGTCGCCCTCTGGTCTGACCATGTCCTCCGAAAAAGTTAAAACCATTCAGGAATGGCTGAAGCCTCAGAAAGTAAAGGATATTCAATCCTTCCTCAGATTTGCAAACTTTTATTGGCATTTTTTTGACAATTACTCTGAAATTGTAGTGCCTTTGACTTGTCTAACTCACAAAGGCACCCAATGGAGTTTCTCTGACGACTGTCACTCCACCTTCTGGAGATTGAAGGAAGCCTTCATCACAGCTTCCATTCTCACTTACTGGATCCCCGATGCTCCTATGATTGTAGAAACTGACACATCAGATTATGCCATTGCTGGTATCCTTTGCATCCATTGTCCAGATGATGAAATCCAGCCAGTGTCCTTCTACTCTCATATTTTATCTGCTCCAGAGCTCAACTACGATATCCATGATAAGGAGCTTCTTGCCATTCATGAGTCCTTCTGGACTTGGCATCACTACCTCGAAGGCTCCAATACTCTGATCAATGTCATCACCAACCACAAGAACCTGGAGTATTTTGCTACATCCAAACTCCTCATCCAGCATTAAGCCTGGTGGTTGGAGTTTCTCTCCCAGTTCAATATGGTCGTCCATTTCTGTTCTGGGCACCTTGGCACAAAGCCTGATGCCCTCACTAGATGCTAGGACGTTTATCCCAAAGAGGGGGATAAGGACTACACTTGCATCAATCCCCACAATTTCCGCCCAGTCTTCACCTAGGAACAGCTCGCATTGTCCCTCTGAGCATCCTACCTCACAGCTCCAGTACTCCGGGCTAGCACCTTGTTCGATGTCAAACAACTCCACAATGACATCATCTCTGTACTTCCCTCCGACCCACTGGCTGAACTCCATATGTCCACCCCAAACTCCCCCAACTCTCATTGGTCTGTTAATACAGACAGATTCCTCCATCTAGATAACTGTATCTACATCCCTGATGCCAATGACCTCTGACTCCAAGTCCTCCAGTACAAACATGATCATCCCCTCTCTGGACATTTTGACCAGAACTGGACTTTGGAACTCATTTACTGCAAATACACATGGCCAGGTATCAAGACTCTTGTCAAAGAATACGTCTCCTCCTGTACCTTCTGTGCTCATGCAAAGGTCCCAAGGCACCATCCTTATGGGTTGCTAAAACAACTCCCCATTCCTGAGAAGCCATGGAACTCCATCTCCATTGACTTCATCAAACAGCTCCCCACTTCCTCCGGATACACCGCCATTCTCATTGTCATGGACTGACTCTTCAAGCAATATATTTTCATCCTGACACACGACATGGTCACATCCCTGGAGTTAGCCAAACTCTTCCTACTCCACATCTTTTCTAAGCATCGAGTTCCCTCTCACATCACCTTTGATTGAGGTTCAGAGTTCATGTCTCACTTCTTCCGCTCACTTGGAAAAGCCCTCAATATCTGTCTTCATTTCACCTCTGGTTACCACCCTGAAGGAGATGATCAGACAGAATATATGAACCAAACCCTGGAACAGTATCTCCAAGTGTATTGCAACTATCAGCAAGACAACTGGTCCAAGCTCCTGCCTCTAGCGGAGTTTGCATATAATAATGCTCCGAGCACTACTATCAGAGTTTCTCCACTTTTTGCTAACAAAGGCTATCACCCCAATATTACAGTCCACCCCAAGCGTGATCTCACCTCTGCCAAGGCATGAAACTACTCCATAGATCTTGACTTCCTTCATGAATTCCTCCATGAAGAAATGGCTGCTGCCCAAAAGCGATACCAAGGACCCACAGATGCCAAGTGAACTCCAGCACTGGACTTTAAAGTCAGTAACCAGGTTTTCATCAAGGCAAAGTACTTCCGCTTGACTTGGCCCTCCAAGAAACTCTCTGAGAAAAACCTAGGGCCATATAGTATCATTGCACAAGCAGGCACACACTTCTTCACGCTCTGACTCCCAGAATCCATGAAATCCATTCACCCCATGTTCCATGTTTCACAGCTAGAACCCTTAGTGCCCAATACTATTCTGAATAGGATACAACCTCCACCACTTCCAGTCGAAGTAGATGAAGAACCGGAGTTTGAGATCTCCAAGATCCTCAACTCCAAAATAGATTGACAAAGGTGCAACTGTAAGTTGCTTTACTTAGTGCAATGGTCCAGCTACGAAGGCACCAACAATGAGACGTCTTGGCTATTGGCCACAGAACTTGGTCACACCTCTGAACTCATCCATGACTTCCATCTCCAGTATCTGAATAAGCCTGGACCTCACTTTGCATAGTAAACCAAGGAACAGTTGTATTAGGATAAGGAAAAAACAAAACATTTTCTACACTATGGACTTGCCCTCTTCCTCTGTACTCCCTTCTCCATCCTCTTCCTTATCCTCTGCCATCTCCACTGCCATCCTGATCTCCTCATCCTCCACTGCCTCCACTGCCATTCTTTCCTTCTCCAACTTCTCCAACTCCATGCCCTCCAATTCTGCCTTCTTGAACTCCAGGTCCAAGGACTCCATTTCCTTTGACTTGTCCTGCATTTCCACCCCATACATCTCCTCTGTCTTGAATTCCACAAGCTGCTCCAGCAGCCTGTTTTGGTGGTCCAACCACTTACACATGGCCCTCAGCAGTTCATGGAATTCCTCTGTGACCTGCGAAGGGCCACCCATTACCTCTGAGCTCACCTTGTGTGCCCCCTTCACTCCACCAGGCCCTGCCTCCATCCATGTCCTCTTCTTGTTTCCACACAGAGATGCCTCCTCTGCCCTCCTCTGTCACTGCACCACTTTTTCCACCCTGGGCCTCTTGCACTTGACCTTTCTGTCAATGCAGGCCACATAGGATGTGGACTTACCAGAACCGAGCTCACACTCAATTCCACAGTCTGTGCAGCAAGTGCACTCCGGCAGCTCTGTTGCCTTCTTCTTGTCCTTGCCCTTGCTGGAGCTCTGCTCTGCTCAGACTTGCTTGGCCTGTGACGGATGGTCAGTGCGCAACACATGAACATGTTTTGACTTACTCTTTCCCTTGCCACTGCCTCCGCCTTCTCATGCTCAGCCTGCACTGCCTTGCACCTTTCCTCCACCTCCACCTCCATCTTCCTCTGCCTTTCACTTCTTCATGTGTCACCACCACTCAGCAAACTTGGTTCATCCACACACTCCACAAGTCATTCATCAGACCAGGTTTTGATGTTGTCAATTTCAGACATGGTGGTTTGAGGAAAAGACCTACAGATAGCGTTTACCAGACTTTATACCCCCAAACACAATTAATGAAAAAATTCTGACTCTGATTTTTTTCCCACTCCGCATTCTACCTCACCTTGGCCTTCAGGGGTTCAGGCCTAAAAGGGGATACTGTCATATCCTGTATTTTGCTCCAAGTCCAACTCCGGCGCCTTGTGCACAACTCCACTTGTGTATATATGAACTCCGGTGTGTTCTCACTTGAGACACAACTCTGGGACTCTGGTCCCTTGTTCCTATCTCTGTAGATTGACCTCCATTCCATAATATTAGTCTCTTGTTCTTATTTAGTATTAGTTCTGCTTTTCTTTCCTTTCTGCACCTATGCTCGCTTAGGAGTACAGCTCCAGTTATGACTTTCCTCTGGACTCTTACCAATCCAACTTCACTCCATTACTAATCCTATGTACCTCTGACGTATATAAACTCCTAGGATTACTCCTGTACTCTTCAGTTTGAATATTGATCATTTCTCTACTCTTGATCTCCAAGTTTAGATGACTCTCTCTGACCCTCTGCTTGACTTGGCATTGTGAACAACATTTTAAGTCCTTACCATCCAACCCTCTGAAATCCAGGACTCCTCAACTTGTTGTAAGGGTGCACCACACATGGTGAAGCCAAAGTCCCACCGCTACAACCATCTTCAGCAATCCAAAGTTGACACCGGAGTAGACTGGTATTTAACGGCAGCACTCCTTTCATCTCTGCTCTTCATTTCCAGTTTACTTCCTCCATTTACATTTCAACTGTGCCCTTGCTGTAGTACCCCCACTCGGACACCATGCGCACACTCTCCCCCTTACCCAGTACTTACCTTTCCTGACTCAGTCTATGTGCAGTAGGGTACACTATATAATCCTTGCCTTCAGCATGCAAAAGGAATGGTACAATGCATAAAATCATGTGCATTGTGTTATTGTTTCTGTTCACTCTCTTGCTCTTGCTTCACCCTCATTTCCCTGATCCTCATTGCTCTTTCCTTGTCCTCACCCATCAGCTTGCAGAAATAATGACACAATGCACAGAATTACATGTGTCATGTCATTATTTTTGCATGCTCTTATGCCCTTACCTCACCCTTGTCACTCTGGCCCTTATCACTCTTGTCTTGTTCTTGCCCTGGCCCCTATCACTATCACCCCCAGTGAAATTTGACCATGACCAAAACCAATCCCCTATGTTATATTATGTATTTACTTATATTTATCTGGTATTGTCTGCGCATGTCTGATTTGGTTTTCTTGCCCACAATGAATTGTCCAATGTGGATCTAGCAATGCAAATGTGCAATGCAATGTGCAATTGTACAATTTGCCTGTACAAATGCATGCTATGCTGCACCTACCCTTTTGACATCCCCCCACCATGGACATTGGCAGCACTAGGACCTCAAACCAGTGCTGCAACTGTATCTGTTCTGCTCACAACTTTGGTCAGCCTCATATAGTTTCTTTGACAACCTGGTACTGCCATCTTCAACAAGCTCTAAGAAAGGATCAAGAACAGATCGAGCATGCAAAATTTGATGGCCTTGTTGTGCCCTCTAACCATAGGGAAAGGGGCACAGCTTCCCGCAGGTGCAATTATGTCCTACCTATGCAAAAGAGAGGGTGCAAACTTGGTGAGTCAAAGGTCTCCACCTCATCTGATGAACGAGGCCAACAAGGAGAGCCAGAGGTTTGTTTAATATAGTCTGTCATAGTTTTTGACTTGTTAACATGTTTATAGGTATCTTTTGTTCATTTATTGCCTCCCAACTCTCCTGCAGCATGGGGAGACTCTTCCAGCCCACATCGAGACTCTCCTAGCCCACATCAAGACTCTCTCAGCCCACATCAAGACTCTCCCATCCAGGATTATCATCATCCTCTTTGCAGCCTTATAAATTACTGTCATTGATCCCAACCTCACATTGATATTGACACCCTCTTTTCTCTTGCTATGTTCAAGCCAATACAGGAGGTGATCCAATTCATTTGAGCAGTTTCTGGTGCATCTACTGCAGACCCTGCTGCCAAGCTATCTCCTAAGAGCTTTGCTCACCTCCACCATCTGCCAGCTCTTCTGCTAGAAATAGATGACTTGGCTGTACAACATGGCATTTCCACCTACCTTACTCTCGAAAACTCATCTCAGGCTGCCTATGAGTCCATCACTCATTCCCTCAAACATAATTTTCCTCACATAGGAAATATCCCCAGCTTCTATCATATTCAAAGACTCATCAGCACATATACTGGTGTCAAGCTGATTCTCAATAACATGTGTCCCAACACTTGCCTTGCCTTTACTGGACCACTTAGTGATTTAGAAGAGTGTGTTGAAGTATAGTGTAGATACTCTAGTATTAGCAGTATTACATAAGCATGTACCTTCGACTACTTAGCTCACAAGACATGGCTGAGTTACAATAGGAGTTTCAATTCTTCTTGAACATGAACCAACACCTTCAGTGATAACCCCAGGTATGTAGCTGTAGAACTCTTTCTCCCTTGGTACAGTGCTTACTGCGCTGTGTCTCATTATACGAGATACTTGATCTCCTCTCAACAGGTTATGAGCCCCGAGTGGTGAACTGGCGCAAGCCAGTAGTCAACGGCTCCCTGACATTACCTGAATGTTCCCATTTGTGTGGCACACGATTCACTTGCCCCACTCCTCAGTTGTTAGCTCGTGCTGAGTGCGATAATACACCTGGCAATGGTGCCTTTTGTGTGACTAGTTCACCATTGGCATTGTAAGTTTCAGTGCAACTTATTTGCCCAAACTACAAGTTTAGACCTCTGTTGCAAGGGGAGACTATGCCATTTTTCGGCTAGACTTCAGTTTGTCGAGCAAGTCTCATATTCCTTCCTTTTGTCTTTTCTAAAGCTCTAGTTAAGGTTACTGATGACTCTGTCTACAATTCTCATCTCTATCAAACAACATGTCTTCAATCAACACCAGTGCTTTCAACTCCATCCCTATGCTCAACAGTATGAACTATCATGCCTGGGCTAAGGCCATGCAGATGTACCTGCGCTTTCAGAGCCTTTGGCGACCAGTCATGATCCACGGCTGCCCACAGCCCATGGATAACAACAACATCACCAAGGCTGAGCAGGACACCATCAACAAGTGGGAAGACGAAGATGACCAGGTGATCGGCGCCATTCATCTCCGCATTGAGAAGCACTTGCTTCCATTCTTTGATCCCAAGCAGACCGCCAAATCCTTTTGGGTGAATCTCAAGGACAAATACAATGTCATGACCTCTGCTG
>JBBPSX010000073.1:2742-17171 GCA_038093815.1 Neoboletus cf. brunneissimus | reverse complement strand
TCAATGTCATCATTACAGTAGACTCACGTACCTGCACACTCGCACTCTCGTCCGTCGCGAATATATCAAGGGTAGCCGTCCTCGCACGTTCAGCAACGCCAAGCGCGTCCCACACGGATCCCTTGGCATCGCCAATGTTCTTGGGAATACCAAAGTCGAGCAACTTGGGGTCAGTCGGGACAGGAATCGAGATGGGCGCAAAGTGGTATTCGAGGTCCACAGAGGTACTCAGAATGCGCTCCGAGACTTCCACGAGCGTCGTGTACTCGTCACGGATGAACCCCTCGAACGCGGATCCAGTCGACTTCAACACTGCGGAAAAAAAAAGATTAGCAATTAGGAGTGTTGAATTGGCTGACATACCCAATAAGTCGGCAATACCCGCTGTCACCTTGGCTACCAAGGTCTTGCCGTTGGTCTTTTCGACCTACACACCGACGGGTGGATCAGTACACAAACTCTGACCATGGGCGGGAAGGGAGGGAAGTATACACATGTGCCTGTTCGAAGCGACAGCGCAAGTCATGTTATATACGAAAAAGGATGATTCCACTGGGCTCCACGGGCTAGACCCCGGTCCAATGTGGAGTCGAAACATATCAACACAATTCGCGCGTTCCTTGCCGGCTCCACTCGGAATGCCGCCAGTGGAGCCGCGTTTCATCGCCCCGAGCGACACATCCCCACCCCACCCCAAATATAGATGTGATATCCCAAATCGAGACGCACCGCGACCTGGACGACTCGCTTATCATCCCCATCCCGATGGAATGCGTGTGTGTGGGGCTTGTCCTGCCCGCACACGCTGATGCGAGACCAACGAAGCTGTTCGATGGTGATAAAAGCTTTCTGGAGGTGCGCGTATTTGGAGAGGACGTGTGTGCCAAGGTGGAGCGCAAAGTGTTCGGGGACGAGAACGTGATCCGAGACTTTGGCTAGATCTGGTGCCGGGTGCATAGGTGACGAAGCAACAAGGAGAGGGGAGAGACGTACAGTAAGTGATGTTTTTCACTGTCGACGGTTGGGGATGACGAGTCAAGGTGGGCTCGAGGAAATCATGTAGAGATGACGTACGGGAATCGGTGGCAACGATAACCGAGTTATCTGCCTTGGTGTATCTAGAACACGTAAAGCTCACCCCCTTGCAATGCTACCTGTACTGGAGACCAATGAACGAACACTCACGAAATATTGATATCACCCTCGACGAGTAAGGTGACGTTGTATTCCACAATATAGTGCACGCCATCGCTCTCACGCTTAACGCGGAGGACCCGTACCTTGTCTTTACCGTAGCGCGCGGTTGTAAGGGCGACATCGACGGGAGTTGGAGTAGACATTATGGACTGAAATCGGGATCAAATGAAGCTGGTGTGTCGACGAGTGTCTGTTATCGTAGATAAGATGAGTAGATCAAATTTCGGGTAAGTCAGGAGTCAGGACACATGCACTATACAAGGTTGGCTCGAGATAAGAGCTGATAAAGACTCGGTCTCTATCCACGACTGCCATCTTCCTCGTGTTGCGTGTCCAATGGTCCGAATCGATGCTAGACTTGAGCACATGGGCCACCCTCGCCTGACGTATCCTCAGTCGGCCTCCAAAGTCCCTGATCGACTGCTCCTATAGCTGGGGCTAAGTTCACGCTCCTCGTTCGATAACATCTAGGAATGTGGCTATCCCTGTCCTCTTTCCCTGGGAAGAATACCTCGCCTGTGAACATGATTTCGCAGCAAGTCAGAGGCGGCCCCCTGATGCCCTTGTTCCCATGACCAACAAGCGTCCCTAGGGATCTCGAGGTCGATTAGACTTGCGCCGAGAGTCGTCCAGTCCGGACGACTTTCGGGACAAGTCTGTCCAACTCCGACAGTCCCTGTCATATTGGCGAGTCTCTGAACCCTCCTTACTCGACCTGCAGGAGAAGAACTTACAGTTCACACAAAGTGTCGACAACCGTGAGACCTGTAGCAAGCGTGAACTAAAACCACATCGGCAAAGTCAGTTACCACATCCGTTCTCATGCCACCTACCGGTGGGCGTACGGTATGCTGGGCCGAGCCCATCACCTTTCCCGGCCATCGATGCTCGCCTTTGTATTCGGGGTGGGCTGGGGACGGCGTTGATTTTTGGACGGGAGCCTCAATCTCTCGGGCGGTGGTCCTTGGGTGATCGTTGCGGCGGAGTCGCGTCAGGATCATCGAGTTCCAGGCAAGGGTGCCACCGAGTCCCTTTGTCTACAAACGATGAGCGTACGCATCCGAACTAGGAAAGGCTTTTGCGCCTTTTCTTTCCAATGTCTCAACGTGTCCGTTTCCTGCGTGTCTTTGTTCTCTTCTCTGACTTGTCATCTTGGTTCGCGATACACCCCAAGGTGTCACTCTTACTCCCGTTTGTTCGCTGGACGAGTCTGTTTTGCATCAGGTCCTTGGTCGCGAAATGCCCCGTGGCTCGACGAAGTGGCTAGACCATTCTCAGTGTTGGTATGACGATACTGGTATGCTTACGAGCCTCACGCCCTCACCTTCATCAACCACGGTGAGGGTGTGATGCTCGGATGAAGCTTCCACTGCCAACGGGAACCCCCAGTGTTGTCGCCTTGCGTGCCCAATGCTCTCCTGACGTTTTCCAATGAAGGTCTTTCTACATCCAAGCCGGACCCCGCTCGAGGTACGTCCCAAAGACGTCGTTCTCCGACCGTTTGCGGTAATCTCAGTTCACTTGGCGCAGCTCAGCATGATCGAATGTGCCATTTCAAACTCGAAGTGAAATGCAGAGAGTCGTGACTGATATCCGCGAGTTGCCCCGTCTTTCGCAGTTCCTTCTGCCCTCGCGCTTTGTAAACATCCAACAGCCTGTGAGCAAGTATGGCTGGGATGTCAATCACAAAGGAACGTGCCGGAGACCTGGCATCGACGCTCCGTACGTGCAAAATCGATGAATGTGACAAGCGGGCTTGGTTTCATCTAGGAGGATGTCGTTTCTCACATCGCTGACTTTCTCTCAAGACTGCATATCCTCATCAACCGCGCATCTGGTGGTTGCCCAATTGCCGAGTTCTCTCTTCTTCCCTTGGAGCACCAACGGAGTCCTGCTGACCTCTACATCCTGTCTTATGCGCTAATACTTACCACCCGCATTCGTGCTAGATGGCCCGGTTCATCGAAGTCTGCAGCGGGCGGTAAGCGTGTTCGTTGCCATCGGGCCAAGCGAAAGCCAATCGGCGATGATGAGCTCGTTCTCGTAGGCTACTACTGAGCTGGCCAACCGTTACACCGCTAACGTCGGTCGGCGTGCCGACGATCTCGCAAATAACCCGTGGGTTCAACTTGCATGGCCATGGTCTCCCGAGCCAGAAACAGTCGTTCGAGTCTCGGCTTTGCTCTCCAACAACGACCCACTTTCTCCGTTTGGTGCGCGAGGTGGAGAACTCCCTCGGTTTGCGTACTCGTTCCGCTTTTGACATCGGTTTTGCTGCCTGTATTCATATGCTTTTGAGAACCGGATTTGTAGACCGAGACTCGCGGCGCCGTATGCAACTGAATGGTGTAAAAGGATAGGCATAGTGTCAACATGCAGTATTACATGATTCTAGTTGGAGCAAGGTCCAGAGTCAGAGTTAACGATGGTGACTAGCGCAGTGGTGCATGATCGGTCGACCTGTGCTGCAGACGGGATACCTAATTTACCAAATGTAGGGAATGATCCGTGTGGGGACTCTCTTCTTGTACTCTCCATATTCATCCTTAATTCCTTCGTCTCGCTGAATGATGTCCTCCTGGATTTTCCACATATTAGGTGTCAGTGCATCTGAACCAAGTGTGGAACTTGAAGCGTACCTCGATGGGCATCTTGATTGCGAACGCAGCTGCGGTGATCCCGAGCGCAACAAGTGGTATGTACGACCAAAACATGACGGACCACACCGCTTCCTGTAAGAGGACAGTGCTGTATCGCATCAGACACGGGTTAACGCGGTATTCCTTCCCCGAACCAAACGAGGACTCACGTGTATAACGGGTGACGGACCCATGCATATGGACCCGTCTGAACAACCCGAGGCCGCTCACGACGCTGGGGAAGAACCAAGGTCAATCAGACGGAGAGTCTTGGACGTCGAGAAGCTTGCGCACCCCTAGAGAGTGCCATTGTTCCCCCAAATGATGAAATGCACTGTCTTTCAGGTTCTTCAGCGCAAATCCGGCAATACAAGCTCCTACTCTCAGTACACCCTTCCAGGTCGGATCCAATCGAACGCCGGCGATCTCGTCTGAGAGTGCGAATTGTGCCATCCAAACCGGCTGTCGGAACTTGTTGAATACGAGTGCGCCGATATAGACTGCTGGGGGGACGAAGAAGGCCAGTGCATGGATAGGGGTGACGATCCGACCAAGGATGGGTATGGTTTCTGTTCTGACACGTCCACCCTTTGATTCAGCGTGGACAGCGATCGTCTTCATACTACCTCGTGTGTGTTTAAAGAAGTCAAAGGCGCCGAAAACGACAAATGCTTCGAGCACCTGGGTGGAGGAAATTGGGAGGTTGAGTCCGGCGATATACATGGGTAAGGTGGTGGGTTTTCGAGAGTTCGTCAATCGGATCTTGAGAAGAATGAAGTTGCTGTGGAGCCTTGACTTGTAGAATTTAAAGGGGTGACTGGTGCGGTACTCCAAGGTCACTGCTGACAAAACCCGGGCAAAAAACATCATGGGTCATCTGATGGAAAGCTCTGTTCGTGGAGACCGGAATTCATGTGCTGGTCAGAGGCTTTTTTATCAACGAAAATGGAAGCAGTGGCCTTGAAAGACTCCTTGCAAGTTAGCTCAAGAAGCATGCGAGGGAGATGGAAGTTTGAATGCTAGCACCCCGAGTAAGGAGTAACCCGCAAGGGCTCCCAATCCGACGTGGACGGACATTCATCTGCTCGGATCTTCTTGTTGGGATAAACCGCGGTGCCGCCGACTGCAATTTCGCGGGTGCATGCGCCCGACCTCCTTATTTGTTTCGAATCTACGACTCTGTCAGTCAATCCATTATCATCCTGGTGGCAACTTGAACGAGATAAGAATTCGGTTCAAGTTTGCTGAGCGCAGCATGACCAGGTTCGGGTATATTCGCGCCTGAAGCTTGCACATGAGTGATTACCGGTGTAGCTGACCGTGTAGACAGCTGCTAACCATAATCGGAGGATGTTCATCCTGTGACTCGAAAATTTTCATGCCAAGTACTAGCCAAGTTGGAGCCGTCTCAGGTTCGAAGTTGATATAAACGGAAATTCGAACTCGTCGCACGGTTTTGCCCGCCGTATTCAACTTTGTTTGGAGCTTACCCGACTTCTTGCCGACCGTCGAACGCCCCTCACACCATGCTTTACGTCGCAAAACAATGAGCCCATGGCACTTCAACCTACAGCGCACTGAGTTAAAGCTCAAAACCAACCTCTAGATTCGCATGGTCAATCAATGATAGACGATCCAACATCATATACTGTACATGGATGCGGCGCCAACACCGTTTACACAGTGCATCTTTTAATTAGGGGATCCTGATCAAAGGCCTGACGTTCGGATTCTGATTCCGTTACCAAATGATTGGTGGGTGGTTGGCGTGCGATCGACGGAAACGATTCGCCAGGGATGTTTCGCCGACTTAGTTCCACTTACCCGGACCATTCCAGTAGCATGCCAACACGCCAGGAGCGAATTGTGAAACAAGTGCTCTCTCAAGCCTACTCCTCCCACTTCACCTACTCACCCACACAGCAGTCACGGCGCCGTCGGCTTATTTCGCTGCCTTTACGTTCCTCCGCCCCTCTTAGGCCATTCGGGGACCTCTGCCTCGTGGTTGTAGTCGAACCACTCCAGCCTGCTTGCATTCGTCTTTCTCCCTTCGGTTTCACCGCGCCGTGTTCATTAATCTGTCGGGTCTTGTCGGCAAGCGCGCCACAGACGGCCCGCCTCGCCTCGTCTTACTCCAGTGCTCCCAGCGTCACTGACTCGTCAAGCCGTAGAAGAACTGGCTTGACGTGAAGGTATATATGTGCGTGCTTTTAGCTTGTTTCTTCGAACTGACTGTATCATCAGCGTTACTTCTCATCAGCTCTTGCCACGTTGCAACTGCCAGTCTGGCATTATGGATCTCTTTGCGCACTTGAATTACCGCTATCCTGGAATTTCCAACGCTGCACAGCTCCATGTCCATCAACAGCCACAAGAACCTCCTCATCATGTCCCGACACAAAGCATTCAATCAATGCAGGACCAAACTCAACCAGGGGACGGGTATATTCTTTCTGATCCTAGCAGGATAATGCAGGCCCGCCTCCTACTAAATTCCACGACTGGCCATCGTTTACGCCCCCAACCGAAAAGCACTCCCGTCAGTCCCCGAGGTGCTATTCATTCTGATCCCACAGATCCCATGAAGATATATCACATGAACGAGTTCGCAGACCTGTCGGACCAATACATCCCGTCATCCAGCGACAGGATTACATGTACAGACCATCGGCCGCTAGACGAGATCTTTGGAACCATACGCCCTCCGCTCGCATGGTCACAAGCCCAATCAGGTTCGGTATATCCACCCCAGAATGGAACACCACGTGGGCACGCCCTGCAAACTTCGGTAATCACGTATCTTCTGCCCACCAGACCACAGTTGGATGGCGTCTTGCAGATTCCGCTGCTCGCTGTGGACAACCAAATGAACGGCACAGGCATCGTTGTTGATTTCCGGTGTTCTGATTGGGGTATTGGTGTTCAGGTAGAAGGTATGTTATCGTATGCTGACTTGGCCTCGCGTGCCTGAGAAACTCGGCTCAGGGATACCAATGTCGGAGCTATTGCATGGCAATGTGTCCGGCCTCGAGAATCCCTATCAGTGCGTGCTCGATGGATTGGCTCTTACCGACCTGCGGCTCAATATACTCGTGCGTCCTTCATTACAATGACAATACTCGATATCTGATCCCCTATTAATTAGTGGCCCCAATATCCACCGTTTGCGAAGGTGATATCCGCTTTTGGCATGGACGGGAAGCCGATAACCCGTGCTGAATTGGGTTACGAGGTTTCCCTTGCATTTGCCGAATTCTTCTACGTACGTCGCCTATTCCGTTTTTATGTTGGAAGCGTACTTGGTCTCACAGAGGTTCCCCTGTGGTGTAGCAGATAACGTCACGATCCATCCCCCCTGCACAACCTGGGCCCTACGCGATTTTTTCGTCACATCCAGGGTCATCGTCTCCTGGAATCAAATTTGACCAGCTACATCTCATCACGGTGAGGAATACGAGTCGTGGGGAGTGGATGGCTGAAATAAGAGCTGTTTCGATGTCTTGAGAGATCCGTGAGTTGCTATCGCTGTCACCAGACTCGTTTTTCCCCCATCATGCATTACAAGGACATTGGTAATTGGTTCCGATATTCCATACTCTTACACCGGCGTCGCCCGTGTGGTTGTCGTAATTGGCCCAATAACCTGCACTGAGAACAATATAGCCATTTCCCTTGGCTTGCGACGCCACCTTTGACTATGTGTGGACCACTAGTGTCTCGCGATGATCCGCTTTTGCTAATTTCGTGCTTGGACCACTGCGCTCGCCGCCACAATCCTTTCAGAATACCACAAGATCTCTTTGTGGTCCACACTACACAATGGACCTCTCATTGAGCTTTGATCTTCCTATTGACCAACTCCTTTGTAGATACATGGATATGGATGGTGCTTTGACGATGCCTCGATGTATAAGAGCCCCGGTCTTCGACGTGAGTTGGCAAGCTCAACGAGACATCTCTAAGCATCCCCTCCTAGTTGTTTTCTATCTTCGTCCTCATGTCTGTGAATCATTTGCGTCTCTGGTATCCACCCACCACCGTCCACCCCTCGCAACTCCACGCACCGCTTCCGCCAGGATACACTTCCGGAAACCCAGACCCCGTGTTTACTACGCAGACCCCGAGCGAGCTACTGGAGAAGTTCTACTCCAATAGGCGCAACGACCCAGACTGGACCGATCCCAAGGGCCCACTGAAGAAACCACACAACGCTGTCAAGCCCAACGGTTCACGTGGCTCGGTCGGCGACCGGGGGCGTCCCAATGGTCTTGCAGCGGAGCCGGTACCGGTGCGCGTGGAATTAGGCGAACCCCAGCTCGCCGTCGAGTTTAGAAATTTGAATCGCGAGTGTCCTTCGACAGGTACGGTTTCCGATGCCAGTTCGAGATGTTTCTGAGGAACGTTTGTGTGAATATAGGGATTGCCGTGAGAGACCTTTTTGCTGGGAGTGTGAATCTTATGGCAGGGGCGAAAGATATTGTTTTTGATGGATTCCGGGGGATGGACCTGAACTTTATTATTGCGGTGAGTGGGGACGGGGATCGTGTTGATGATGATGTCAACTGACGCATATGTGTCTCCAGTGGCCCGGATATTCGCCCCTCAGTTTCTCGGTCAGTACTGTTGCAGACAACGTCAGGCCGTTAATGCGATACGAGCTCGGACGAAAGATTGCGATGACGTATATTGCTTTATTCGATGTGCGTTTCTTCACGCCCTAGGTCTCTAACAACGCAATTAACGTAAAGGGTTTATCTGCTTAATGTGTCCTCCTTTTTGTGCTTGTTAGGCGGTAGAGATGGAAGGCGTGTTGTCTACAGGCGTCGATTTCTTCAACATCGCGCTTCGTCAAGGCCGACACTCAAGATCAGCTGCGGGCGTGCAAGTGCGTCAACTTCATCTCGTCAGACTTCGCGGAACGATTGGTGGGAATTGGGTTGCCGACGTCGACATCGTGTAGATGCATTGAACGTGTTGGAGAATTGATTGCCGAACGACCATCATTTATGTATATCTAAGTACCTTGACCTGCTACGTATTCTCTTTCACTGCTATGGCCATGGAAATGCCTGTCTTTTACCTCGACTTAATACTCACCCTCGTTCAATATATCATACTTGATCTAAAGGAGGGAACCTATTAGTGATGATACAGGAAAGCTCATCTTCCATTCTCCAGCTCGTTTGCGTGTATATACTTGATGTGCTGTCTGTATGTATCAATGTTAAGTACTTTGGTCTCCGGATGGGCTTCTACCCACAGCTCAACGTTCGCATCAGCGGTGTGTCAGCACACACGCCGATCTGACCCTGAAGTGAGGCTAGGCTCACAACCCTATATAATGAGAGTGAGTGTTGCAATGTTTACGACTCCATCCTTCCCCCCTTCCCTATTTACCCCATGTCTTTGTTCAAGCTACCTTTGCTGTTCTTGTCGTCGATATCCTGGCATTTAGCCCACGACCGACCATCTTCTCCTGATGCCGAAGACAAGATCATAGTGACGTCCATCCGGGAGCGTATATGGGGACACGCTGGCCTACCTTGTTGCTTATATTTCAAGGTCTGCTCCTTGAATCGACACACGGTCACGAAGCACTCACATGTCCAATCAGGGGACAACATGGCTAACCACCATAGCCGAGTCGATGGTCATTCTTGACTCGCTGCGCGATACGCCGCGATCGTCCACCAACATCATTTCAGTAGTCCTAGACGCGCTCGGGCCCGCCCAAGCCAGTAGATTGACCGTCCCGTTCGTTCTCGGCGCGTTACTCGTCACAGCAGGTGGGATCATCCGCATTCAATGTTACCGCACCCTCGGTGCGAGCTTTACGTTTGAGCAATGCATCCGCAAGGAGCACAAGCTCATCACGACCGGTCCGTACGCTGTCGTTCGTCACCCGGGTTATACGGGCATGATGATGTGCATTCTCGGGTCGTGCGTCATGTATGGTGAGCCTGGTGCGTGGTTGCGCGCGTCGGGTGTGTTGGGTGGGAAGTGGATCAGGGTTGTGGCAGCGGTGTGGTGTTTCACCGAGGCGGCGGTATTCACCACGCTCCTTTATCGGGTGGGGGAGGAGGATCGGTTTTTAGCGGAGAAGTTCGGGAAGGAATGGGAGAGTTGGGCGCGGCGGGTGAAGTATAAGCTTGTGCCTTTTGTTTATTAGGGAAGATTTGATAAGGTTCGCGGGAAATCAGAAGTTGGGTCACTGTAACATGGAGGACCCTACGGTGTCTTGGATACCAGGAACGTCGCGAGGTACTGATTAGCCGGACCAACCCTGCGAACTGTGAGGTTGATGCCTTGGTCTGACGCATCAGCCACGAATAGCTTAAGCACGTCCCTCGAGACACCGACGCCCTCGGGAGTGAGTGAGACACGACGGCCTCGTTCAAGTAGCGTTCGCGAATACTCTGGAATACCTGACAGGTTGGAATTGTTTAGTAACGTGAGCTTCAAGTCCAGAGAGTAGACACATGTTGGGAATCAAAAGGGCCGTTTGCATGTATAAAGGTGGCACAAGAAAAGGGGTACCATCAAATGTCCTTTGACAAGTGGCGTTGCTGTTTCTCGAGAGCTCGCGCTCTTGTGTTCGTCGGAGCCCTGATCAGGCTGTACGACAACTCCTACACCCACTGTCAAGCGTTCAGGTAGAGTCATCACAATGTGACGGAAAGAGCTCCGAGAGGCTCTACTGTGTAGCTCTTGCCAGATATTGACCCACTGCAGTGAATAATCACTCACCAAGTATCCAAAAGCAATAAATTCACGTGAGGAAAGATCATCGGACACCCCGCATGAGCACCCAGAAGACCGTTGGGGGCCCAATGGAAGGGGGCGAGCAATGTAGTTATCAAACTTTGTAATGGTGGGAGATACAAATTCAAACACAGCAACTTCGGGGTCTGGAGGGAGGATGCCAGTGGTGAATCCATCCGAAAATAGGTATGTATGGCGAAGACGAACGTTCATGGTTTGACTGTTTGTGGAAGAGTTCGGTTAGAACATTGAGAAAGTGGTTAGCAAGCATAGGAACCGCCCCGGCCCCCGGCAACTAATCTGTCGAACGGGACCAAAAGTCGATCACTGTTAAGAGCACAATGGAGGGCGTCGATGAGGAGATGACCGTCGCGACCATCGTAGCCTACTCGAAGAGACCGCTCTATGGGGTCGAACTTGGTCACTACCCAATCTGGACGCTCAAGTGTAGTCTGGTAACCAGCCCGTCTTTGAGGCAAACCGTCGATAGACGTTACAGAATAGCTTGGGTTGCGAGCCAATGTAGCGCATGTTCATCAAGTTTAATGTAACCGAAACGTTGAACCCTTATTGATTACATTGCGATCCTGCATCCGAAGTCAATGTCGCCGACAATACAACGAATGAACGAGACATGTTTCAAGTACATTGTCCGATGGCCTGAGCTCATTCCTTCCAAGGTGTGCGGCCGTGATGCGCACCCATCTTCTTGGTGATAGTGGCCTTTGGTTCCGTCGTATAGGCTGTAGTAAACACTTGAGCAACATGAACAACGTGCTGGTTTCTATCAAAGGGTTGCATAGGTCCTAAAAAGGTTTGCAGCACAGACCGAATCACGCCGGTAAGATATAATCTCCCCTGAGATAACGGAGCTTTGGAATACACATAATTCATTGAATTCAGAAGGCGAGGATTCTGCATAGGTAAAATAAACATGACGAGCCACCGTCCAAAGTACACCAGCACTTGTGTTCCTCCCTAACTTTTATCCAAAATCCTTGTTCAAACCTGACATGTGTTATCTCCCAATGGTTCAAGTTGAATTACCTCCAATTCATTCGTGTCCCCCCCGTGACCTGACCTTGTTCCGGGGGTAGCAGCAGGCTGGCACCACCAATTGCAATTGCAGACTCGACCGCATTTGGGCCGGCCATTGAAGGAGTTGCGACAAAATTGATTTTCAAAATAATTTGCAGATACTGAAACTCGCGTTTTTTTCATTGGCTCCAGCTCACATTCACGGATTTTACCGGACCGTCTATCGACGGTCTGCCTCATGTCGGACGGGCTGGTCACCAGACTGGCTCAAGTGAACCCCCGGCACAACAGTAGTCCGATGGGGTCAGGTGTTCTACGAGGCCCGATCCTAAAACACAGGGATGGTCGAAGCTGTGTGTTCTGGATCGAGTGAAACACACGTACAGCATAAAGAAGGATACAAAGAACAGATGCAAACCGCAGCTTGTTTGCTCTCCCTCCCTCCCTCCCTCCCCCTCTCCCTCTCTCCCCACTGCTCCGTTACACCGACGACGACTCACATCACCACTGCCAATGATCGGTGCGTACTGACAAGATAGGGTAACGTTACGTAATGCTAACTGTTAGACAAGAGCATTGCCCACCTACCAAAATCAACATCGGTAACCGATTACAAGTAGCGACATTCTCAGCGGATGGCAAATATCTCGTGAGCGGCGACAAGGATGGGGTTCGAGTGTGGCAAGTGGATGATGGCAAACAAGCAGCAACAATGGCAACAACGGGGAGCGTTCAGTGCCTCGCCGTCTCAAAGGACAGCAGATGGATCGCAGCGGGGATGTCGCCGGGCCAGGTGATGGTGTGGAACTCGTACGAAAAAGGCTGTGCGCAGTGGGTCAGTCCTGACATCACCGGGGTCGATTTCTCGCCCGATTCGACTCGACTCGTCACCGCATCCGAAAATGGCACGGCCACCGTTTGCGATACACGAGGTCGCGGACGAGTGCTCGACCCACTCCGCCACGAGAGTTCCGTGATTGCAGCCAAATACTCACCGCGAGGTGATCGGATCGCGACAGCCACTCCTGATTCCGTTCGACTCTGGGACAGCAACGATGGTCGCTTGCTCGTGGACATCAAAGTAGAAGTAACCCCGTGGTGCAACACTGGTCTCCTCTGGTCAAATGACCAGCTCTTTATCGTATCCGACGGTAAAATCAAGCTATTCGAAGCATCCACTGGGTCAGCGATCTCGGAATGGCCAGTTCCTAGCTCCTGGTGCATTGCTCTGCCTCTACATGGAGAATTCATCGCATACTCCACAAAGCGTACCGTCACGTTTTGGAACACGTCGACACACACTCAGTTCGGTCTCATTCAACACACTCATGACGTGTGTTCAATCGCACTCTCATCAGACAACCGGTTTCTTGCAATTGGACGTGTCGACGGGAAAATAACCATCAATAGATTATCCCCAATCATTGTAAGTATCGCGTCTTGTTGCATCACGCCGTACCTGAACAACTTTACTACCGCTTCGAACTGATTTCTACTTGATATTTAATCTCCCGCATTTCAGGAACCAGAGATTCATATCGACGGCGCCACACTTGACGCCGTACTTCATTCTTGCAGTCTCGATCAGCTCGCGAACGCGGATGCATTATTGACGCAAGCAATAGACGAGTCGCGAAATCTGACTCATCACGTACTCGCCAGTCGAGCTCTCGTTCGAACCCGTTTACGATACTGGGATGCAGCGATCGTCGATGCTGAGAAGGTCCTTACTGCTCTGCTCTTCCCTACACTCACACTGACGTTGATTTGTACAAAGTCCATCGAAGTTCAGCCCTCTATCATTGGCTACATTGCAAAGAGTGTCGCACTTGTCAATAAGGGAGAAAGGCACGCGGGGTATCGTGTGTGCGACATCGCATTTGAGCACTTCTATTCAACTCACGTTAGCTTCCTCCTTCTCATCAAGGTATGTACCCCATGCACTTGAACTTGCTTGCCCCTCAGCTGCACACATCGCCCAGGTTATCATCGTGTTTATGGCCGGAGAGCACGACGATGCGATATCGCGCCTAGACGATCTCATCGCTACGATCCCGTTCAACTCAATATGTTATGTGGTCCAGGCACGTGCACGACATGCTAATACACCATAACGTTACCCCTGATATTTCCAATAGGCATACATGTATCTTATCCATGGAAACTCGTGTATGGAGCGCAGTGACTACCAGGGCGCGATACAATCGTTCGAGCGAGCACGAACCCAAATGCGATGCCGCATAAGTCAGCCACTCGTAGTAATATCACTGGTAAGCTTCGTTCCCACAATCTTCTGATGCTATCGAAATTGATCGCTGTCTTTGACAGATATCCGGTTGGAGGTTTCATAATCTTGACATCACGATTCGACAGCGTCTTTGTGAAGCCCTCTACGCAGCGGGTCGAACGAAAGATGCAGGCGAATCCCTTCTCAAGATGGCAAATACCTTTGACAAAGAGGTTTATATGAGTAAATCCATCACCAAGTGGGTTTCTGGTGAGTTCATGCTCCACCAGTTCGGCCCCCATTCATCTGAACGTTCTCCACAGAATTCGCCTACAGATATCTCGCCGCTCCAGAGAGTAACAATGACGTAGCCTCGAGGGCAGCCCGATACGGTGGCCTGCCGACTGCTCATGCAACCCTCAACCAACCAACTCCCTCGCCACTCTTGAAAGAGTGGGTAAAAGCAATATTGGCGCGGGGCTCGTGGAAAGACGCCTTATCTGCCACTGTTCATGTGAGCATCTTCCTTTGTACTGACACGCTTGGTGGGCCTAACACCGTTGTTT
>JBBPSX010000071.1:0-20957 GCA_038093815.1 Neoboletus cf. brunneissimus | reverse complement strand
CCACATCAAGACGCACTGAATAACCGACACCAGTACTGGTGAAAGCTAGCTGTGTTATCAAGCGGCGCGTTCACAGCCAGTACTCGGAATGGAAACGAACCGCCTAATGCGCTTGACGCTGGACACTTTCCCAGTTATCAAATGCCCTCTGAGGTGAGTCGTTAACTCCATCTGTTTCCAAGTGACACATCAACAGCCAACACTCGGGTGGAGACGAACCACTTGATGCGCTTGACGCTGGACACTCTGTCAATCCCGAAGCCCATTTGTTAACTCCACAGGAACAAGAGAGCTTGAAGCTTGAGCTTGAACACCAGTTCGGAGGTAATGCACTCAACACAGATTGGAATTCAATCTTTTCCGAAATTCCGAGGAATGACCCACTCGAGGCCGTAATTCCCAATGGGCAGACTTGTAATTCGACGCAAATCCAAGTGAGCTGCCGCCGGTAAAGCTTTAAATTTTCAAGGCTGAGAGGATTAAGTCGTTGAGGCGTGGTTTAGTTCGACAATACAGGATGGACCATCGGAACGAATTACAGTCGAACCTCTAATAACCCATACCCTTCGGGAGTGACCATAAACCATGGGTTATGGAGGTGTATGGGTTCATGGGGGGGAGGCAAGATTTCAAGCTCCGAACACCGAAAAAAAATTATGTAGTGCTGTAGGACATCCTTGCTTGACCAAAACGAAGCTATTTACGAGCAAAATATTCAGTCAACTTCGTTTCTGCCATGGTCCGCATCCCAGCCACCCGAGTCCGCCGTCCAAACGAACCCAGCATCCCGTCCAGCTTGCGAGTGAACAGCGCATCATCATTCAACATGCCGAGACATCTTTTGAGAGTCAGGGCAGCCCGGAGTGCCTCGCGACGCGTTGGGACTGACCCGGCAACATCGACGTCATTACACTCACTCAGTTCATCCAGCTCCCTCGGCCTTTTGGCCTCCATCACAGTGTCGTAGATGTCTTGATCAGCTGCAACGAAATTGCTATTGCTCTCAGTTGCCGGATTGAGAAGTTCTGTGAGATCCATCCGGTTCGAACGCTGCAGTACCCCAACGGCCTCAAGTTAGTTCAAACCACTGGCAAGGATTGCTGCGATCACGGTATCTATAACGGGGTCGGTCGTTGTAGCCGCAACGCCTGTTGAATGACCAACCGATGAGATGGGGAGGGTGGGAGCGGCAAGAGGTGCAAGCGCCGTCATAGATTCAGGCAAAATGCCAGCCTTTCGCCAACAGTTGCGGATGGTTGTCGGGTCGACACCATCCCATGTATCCTGAGCCATCCGCACTGCCTCAAGTTGATTGATGGTGTAATGTCGGATAGAGCAGTGTCCGCCTCGTAACGATCAATAGCACGGTGACAAATTGACTCAGAAGACGTGGCATTGTTCAACACTTTGTGACAAATATTGGGCCCATCACGTGGATGTACTGGGCCAAATATATGGGTTTCGACATCAAAAATTCCCATGGGTTATGGATTATGGGTTCTGGATCTAAAATTACTGCAAACAAACTTGGGAAATTCAAAAATCCATGGGTTATTAGAAGTTTGACCGTACATTGCTCGACAAGGTTTATGTCGCCCCCATATAATCGTGGGAGAGCGACCGACAGAATCTCCCTCCTGTTATGGTAACGGTAGGGGTAACTACCATTTTCGCCACAAGTCGCGCCTTCAAGATCACTTTCACCAACCCGATACAAATTTTGCTATCGTACTTTAATTTCATGCACTCAAGCCGTTAAGCAAGGTTTTTGCCGCCTGTGTTGGCATTTTCGAGTGAACAAGTACGTTTATTTGGCTAACTACACTTAGTAAGTTGCTCACTTAGTAGGCCTGCTCAGGAGTTAGGATGTGTTCAGACATGTCGATCATTACTTCCATTGTATATGATTATGCTAACATGCTTCCATACGTGTCTATTCCCGGGGTCTGACTTCATGTTACCAGTCCCCACCCTTTCAAGAGATGATACTTAAAATCTTTAGACTCTGCAATTAGGCATGAGCCTTACATCGACTGATTGATCTGTGTAGATATTAATAGAGTACATTTGGGTTTGCGAACAACATTGTTCAAGTTGGCGATATATTTCTGATGCGAGAGTGCGAGACAAACCTTAGACCTTAGACTTGGTATCCACACTCTTCATTCTCGTGCGTGTTGAAGGCCGCCTCTCATCATGATCACAGGTTCGTTTTCTCAGTCGCTGCGCCTTCACGCGTATTTATGGTTATTGTAAGCCATGTACGAAATGCTAGTTCCGAGGTGATTATCATGTCCCTCGGTATGTTCAAAACTTGGGGCTCGTGGATTGAACGGACTCCGTGACGGCATCGAAAGTGGTGGGTTCCTTCCTACCCGGTTCTGTAAGCGTGAGTTTTCTTACACCTGTGCTAGCCAACCAGCAATCCCAGCCTACGGGTGAGTGTCCATTATGTATTCTTCGTCGCAAAGGGTAGAGAGTTGATGCGGATTAAACAGCTGTGGGTATCTCCCCTAGTACTCTCATATCCGCTCAGTTCAGGGATAATTCCAGGATGGGCTAATTGAAATCATCTCTCTGTAGACTGTCTTCGGGTCTATTTGTGCCTTTCTCATTGCAATTGTCCCGGTCATAAGGCTTTCGAGTCGAACCTCTTGTTAGAGCCCGACGTCAGAACTACTTGGTATGAACACTCTGTATCTGGGGAGGCTGAAGATAGCATTCCTGAGCTAAGCAGTCCATCCAAATTACACTCCCAGCTATCCAATGCAAATACGTATGCCGTATGTGCACAGATGACGCCTAAAGCAGGGCCGCACGAAAAACGTCGCCACTCGGGCCTCACAACTCGATCGTCTCCTTGGCCTTGAATTTCTTATTCGATCGATCCGCAGAACGGAAGCAAAATTGGTTTCCGTAAAGATCGAACTCTATGTACGGTTTATCGAGCACCGTCCGTAGCGTTTTCAAATCTTGTTGGTCTTGTTGGAGCGTCGGAGTAGGATCACTCTCGGTAGCCATGGGAGAGAGAGTCGAGTACAGTGGTACAGCGAGTGCGAAGATGGCATTTTGTTTCGGGACGACTGTCGGATCAACGATGTGAGTGGGATTGAGGATGGGCCATAGCAGAACGTACGTTTTAACTGGTTATTTCGTGTGATGAACTTGAATGCGTTCTCCGTCTCGTGGAGGACAATCCCAGAGAGACCGACGAGACACGGATTCCGGCTTTGGCGGACTAGGATTAATAGGGATTAGTGACGAGTGAAATGAGCCAAGTACGTTTGTCCCTCGCCTGTGAGCAGCGCCCCATTGAGGTCGGCCTTCACGAGCTTGGCGTGCATCGAAGAAGCTCTAGGCATCTTGCCTTCATGCGACGATGAAGAAATTTCAGAGACACCCAACCCCAGCAACTCCGACATATACCCCATCCAAAGTTGATGCAGCGGTACGAACGACTCAAACCTTGTCCAAAGCATGATGCGTCGCTCATATCACCAAACGTATCCACAACACATACCGAGTCGCATTTTTCTCCAACTTCCAAAGTCCTTTTGACTCCGCTGTGTTTCGTGCCAAGGGTCTGAGCTTCTTCCGATGTTTTTCGGCTTGTTTTCGAGCTTGCTTCGCGACTCTTTCTTTCTTGGCTCTGCTTTCCCGTGCAGGGTTTTCGAGGAGTACATACCGGCCCTTAATGCGGCTCTCGTATATCCCGGCGGGGTCAGATGATAGTGTTAATGCCTGCTGGACATACGTCGGTGTGAAGGGCGCGTCCGTGGTTAGCTTGAGACGCTGGTTCTGTCAAACGTCGAGCTTCTTTGCTATGCCAATTGAAGTTCATACGGACCTTGCCACCAATAATTGGTTTGTAAGGATCTACAACGTCTTTTTGATTTGTAGCCATCGAAGAAGCATGTTCGCAGAATGTGTTGCTGCAGCTGGTGAGTGACCGTCGTTCCCCTCGGCGCGCATCACCTAATCGGGTAGATACGGCCCCTGAATCTGTTAATCACTGACCTCGAGGTTTGTGGCATACAAACCAACTTTTTCTTTGTATTATCGGTGAGCGTACAAGTTATTGTCCCACAATATATCAGCAGACTTATAATTATTGTATTCGCGTGCTGTTGGCAGCTTCTACAGTATGTTACTCTAATCGATATATTGAACTGGGATGATTTTAAGCCCTTTTGCCTTTCAATGCCACCGATGGAGTTGCTGCACTGTCTTTCGGAATTCCTACTTGCACCAATAGCACTAAAGGGGGTCAAATGGTTGGCTTCACGGGCAGACGGGGGGATTGAAACCGTTGACCTGGGTGGTGAATCTCGCAATAATAACTGACTCAGACTGAGATTTGAGATCTAGGATAATGTACATGGTTCGAGCACAGTGGCATCTGTCAATCACAATGGATCACCCTTTAAGGTAAAGTCATCTGCCTGGACGTTGTTCATCAATCTGACCAGAAAAACAAACAAACAAAACCATAGTACTACACTAGAAGATCCGGAAGTGGGAGACACGGAGTGAACAACGACTCATCACCAGCGGTTTGGTTGAAATATTTGGGGAATCGATACGCCACAAATATCCCTGATCCATGTGATCCCCGAGGACAAGATCTGCCAGCAATCTCTCCCAATTCCGATTCTATATCGCGTCGTCAGCACAACCTGATATGCTCGAGCTCGAATGATAAGTGCTTACCGTCAATTCATGGTACTAAGACCCCACGTGATATACATCCAACTTGAAGCGCAGATACAACCTTCACATGGCTGACAGCTATCGGTCGGTGAAGAGATCAGGAAGGTCCTTCATCTCCAAGAGATTCACCCCAGCCTCTTCAAGCTCAGCTTCGATGTCAGCCTCGATCACATGAGCTTTGGTGATGCTACCACCGTTCCAAACCTCATTGCGATCGAGGGTAGCATGAGCACCCCTTATCAAGATCACCTCGTTCCCTCTGTCAAGCGTGGCACTGCACGTCGCGCGAACGCAATAATCACTCTGCATGCCGACGACGATGACCTCGGCGTCTGTCGGGACCAAATCCCCGAGTTGAGTGCCAGCGAACGCGTTGTTTTTCTTCTTATCAATGATGGGTTCGTGCGGGAGTGGTCGGAAGAAAAGCTGCCAACCTGGCGTGTTTGGTTCGTCAGGTTCCCCGGATTCCCCACTATTGCGAACATGTATGATAAGAGGCGGATGCTTTTCGGAGCGCGCCTTGGCGAGGACGCCCTCAATGTTTTGACGGACAATGCGCGCGGCGGGAACCCCGCCGTCTTCGGGGTCTCTCAGTAGGTTCACTTGGACGTCTATGAGGAGGAGTACACGACAAGTGAGGCATGGTGGGTGTTGACTTGGAGACATGGGGAACAAAAAGTAAAGAAAACAAAAAGGGAAAGGGAAAGGGAAGGGAAGGGAAGGGAAAGGCTAAGATATCAGCAGGCACTCTCGCGAATATAAATCATCAACCGGCAAGAGGTAAGAGCCACAGAACGCTGGGAAACTAACGACCTCGCATGAGTGGGAGTTGGGTCATTTATGGCGTGACGTCACACGAACAACGCTCATATCGCCACAGGCTGGTGGAAATTATAGGTGGTTGTGTGCCATCACCCGATAACAATCACTACCCAAAATTGTAATGGGATGGGCCTATATTGAGTAAAAATGACGTATGCTCCATATGGCGCGGAGCTACCACACGATCGCATACTTCTACCGTGTAAATGCCAACGGGACGCCTGATGCTGGCGCCACAGCCAATGAGTGGGTCATATATACGGTAAATCTCCTCACGGTGACACACCGATTTTAGGGTCGTGCCGATGTTCGTAGTTCGGTTTCCCGCGTCAAGACACAGCTAGCTGCCTTGAAGCACTTTTCACCCAGATCAGGGGGACGGGATCCAGCGGATCTATTGTTGCTAGATCCGACACGCATTCTAGGCATGCCACAAAACATAAAGTGATGTCGATTCCAATCCTCACTACAGCACCCTGCATGCTAATGTTTACGTCATCCTAATTCTGCTCAAGCCGTAGCAAATACATCTGCAAATTCACCATTAGTCACCATCTCGGTAACCACATCCAGTCCCCCAACAAACTCCCCGTTAACAATGAACTGCGGGTAAGTCGGCCAGTCATTCAATTTCTTCAATCCTGTCATCATATAGTGAGTGGATGGAAATGCCAAAAGGCAACATAACGTCACCTTGTCTAACTGCCTCATCTTCGAGTATGTCAAAGTGCGTAAACGTCACGTTTTGTTCTCGCAAAATGTTGACTGCCTTTCTCGAGAAGCCGCAACGAGGATTGTTTGGTTCCCCTTTCATAAACAGAACGACAGGGCTTTTCTGCATAACACCACGCATGCGCCTCGCGAGCTCTTCCTCTGATTCTTCGTTCGTTTGAGCATGACCGCCGAGTTGTGGTTGTACCCCCTTGCCGAGCAGTTTACCGACCAGCCTAGTCACGGATAGTGCATCTGCACCACTCACTCTATCGAGTAGTTCATGGCCCTTGAGAGTGTGAAGCTCGGATGAGCAACTCGTCGCGATATCGAGGAGGACAGAGCTTACCCGGAGGAGGATGACCGATGGAACAGCCTCGATATCAAATGACTCTGAGATATCCTGTTGTTCTTCCGCCTCGACCTATCCAGCAACGCATAAAACCGAACAGTAAAAGGAAATGCCATATCAGTCGGCAGAGATTCTGGAAGTTTTGATTCGGAGGGTGGCTTACTTGCAAGACCAACAGCTCAGGATACTTGTTCGCGAGCTCGACGACGACTTGGTTCATCTGCTTGCATGGTTCGGCCCATGGGGCCCAGAAATTGATCAGCGAGACCCGCTTCAGATCGGCGGACAATAGTTCCCTGAACTGATCGGGAGAGGTCACGGTGTGAAAGTTGGGGTGGGCCATGGCGTTAGTGGGGACTAGGGAGAAAAGAGACTGGAGCACGTCTTGAAATGCAAAAGGGCAATCGTCAGCTGAATAGCGCAGAAGGCGGAAACAACTAGCGTGAGCGGGCGTCGGACGACAGCGGTGTCAGTTCCTAAAAACGATCAATCGCTCGAACGGCTTTTCACGGCACGCTTATCTGATCACATAATCTACTGACACTCGGCGATGGCGTCATATCATATGCTCGCCATCCTGCTACGCCTTTTCTTTCCGAGTCTACCAACCAGTGGTGTGCAACATGATGCATTATCGTTCGGCAACGTTCAAAGTCCATACTCCACCTCTATCAATGCGGGACGGTTGACCCGGCCCACACGGACAGATAATCGATGACTCGCGGTGGATCATTCAAGTCTGGTTTTCGATCTTTTTTTCAGACATGGGTCCTTTCAAGCGGACGGGCCATACAACGACTCGGACCAGCCGCGTTGCACGCACCGACCGCTTTTATCGCAGACCCACGCCTTGATGGACACGTTTTCTTCCAACGCTTGCGTCCGACTCGAGAAGCCTCGATTTTCCTGCGACGCCAGACTAGCTTGGTTGAGACTAGGTCTAATCGTACCATGTACACTTGTAATGCATGTCGGCACGTTCACACACAATCTCCAATAATTCCCAGTTCGACACGTCGTGCGTGTCACCCAGGGTAGGGGGATTCGTTTTTTTTATAGTTGCGTTCCCCCAACGATGGACTATATTATATTTCAATTTTGAGCCATAGGGTTTACGGCCGGCTAGCTCAGTTGGTTAGAGCGTCGTGCTAATAACGCGAAGGTCCTGGGTTCGACCCCCATGCTGGCCATACCATTTTTGTCGTTAAACTCTTTGATGATCTTTTTCTTGGTTGGTATCTTCCACTCGACGAAAGAGAAAGTAGAATTATTTCGCACCGGGAACGAGCAAACGCTGGTGGGCATCCAAAAGTTCCTTGGTACTAGCTCAGCTGGTCCTTGGGATCACACCTGATCATAGTAGGTCACCTATGGCTCCCGCTGACAAAAACCCTCCTTCTCCCTACCCACTTTCACCCAAATCTAAATCACCAACCTCTCGCTGGATCGCGTCCGGCACACCCATTGTTCTGCTTGGTAGTTCACCTAAACGGCCCTAAAAGGGCGGCGGTCTGGGTGACGGTCACGGTTAAACCCCCTGACGAGAGCTTCCGCAGGCTCGAAGCCACACCTTATACCTCCCCTTTACCTGTCCGTGCGCGTACTGTACACGGTCCTAACCCTCGGAGAAGGTCGCCTGACGGCCGCAGCAAACAGGACTATACCATGATACTGTAGCATGAGAGGCCACTGCTATCGCATTCGATACCAAGCGTAACCCATGCCACTGTGCTGGTTCTGCCCCCCGAAAGATGGACGCCAGGCAATCTCAAGTAACACAACGACATTTCCAAGACGAACGTGCTCTCGCTCGATCGCATCTGTAGCCAAACGGGCCACGGGAACGTGACGTAGTTTACGATTTGAAAAACCCCTGGCCGCATTCCATCACGGGGCAACACCTTTGCGAAGGTCTTTTTTTGGTGTCAGCCTTCAAAGTTCAGATGACTCGGGTTCAGGGGATCTCACCGGCTGGGCAAACAATCCGACAACTACGTACGGTGAATCGTCATACTTCCCATTCACGTATATAGTTGTCATGACAGATAGGAAAGAATTTTCGACTTGGGGCTCATTGGAATTTTGACAACCGCAACCTGTGACGGCGGTCTCCACTGATGCCTCGTCTCCATGGTTTCAAGTTCATAAATGAATGATGATCCCCTGGAATTCAAGTCCCCCCGGATCTCCTATGGTGCGCGAGACACGTTTCTCGAGTATATTAGAACCATGGTGATTGGCGCCGCACTCGGACACTAGGCAGCTATGGGTGGTCGCGACGGTCTATGTTGAACAAACATTGTACTTACAATTTTTCATCAGACCGCCTTTTACGTCGAACTGGCGACTTCTCATTCTGAGGTGATGCGCCCAAGTCGAGGCCTCGTCTGTTCATCGTGTTCAGGATCGCTACTCCACATACCAACCCGTATCGTTCGTGCCATCATGATTGGACACCCCGATTCGAACGAGGAAATTCAGCCAAACGACGTTGCGGTCTCACAAACCACCTAACGGGCGATCACGGGGCGAAATTGGTGGCATCTCTTCACTGGTGGCCTGACCGGCATGCTCTCACTCCCCGTACAATCCGCTGTCTGAGAACACTGACGTGTGAAACGAATCGGGACGACCACCCTGCTGTCCCCGCCGGTACATATACCACACACGTTCGCTAACGTTGGACAGCTCCTATCCTCGGTTGCGCCCAAGCCTGCGATCTCACGAACCTCTTCTCTTCGTCTCGTCAAAAGGCTCTCATTACATACAACGGTTGAAACGTCCGAGAGTCCCGTTCTTTCAATTCTCGGCGAGCTTCTGAGCGTTCTACTCGCATCCCCATCATAACTTGAAGGATCACGCGCACTGAGTTCCACTCTCAGTCGAGCCATTCGATACCGCGGCGACCATGGACAAACGTTGTTGATTTGGCCAATCCGGTCGGACGCTTTCTTGGTCTCAAATCTCCCGGCCCTTGTTCACCTGGACTGTCCGTTTTTGATGCCTACGCTAGCGCCCTTTTAGGAGCTCGGATGCTTTCGGCGTCTATCATGATTCAACACGCCAGGTACTTTTGCCGAGCAATGGTGACATATCATATGACGAACATTCTCCCATTGTAGCAAGTGTTCACACACACTCGGTTAAGTACTATCGGGTATCTCCTACAATGGTTAGAACGTCTTGTTAGAGGCTAGATATTTATCACGTGTATATACTGGGTATGACGATCTCCAACAACAAAAGCAAGGGAGGAAGGGAGAGGGAAGGGGAGAAACACGCCATTACATGACGACGCAATTCTTAATCTTCTTGCTCCTACCCCCCAACGACGCCGATGACTTGTTCTCCTTCCTCCGCCGTTCCTCCTCCTGGGCGCGTCGTCGCTCGAGCGTTTCCTGCCGCCGTGCATAGACCTGTTGTGCCCGTTGATCTTCCTCGGCTTGCAACTGTCTCGCGAGCGCTTGACTGTCATCCCAAAACGTGAGCAACACAAAGAACGATAAAGCAAAAAAAAAAGCTCACTCGGCCGGATCTACGACAGCGTACAGCCCCGCCTCCATCTCGAATCGCCTCAATGCCGCCTCGGCCGTCTGACCCGCAACGTCCCCGCCGACCGGTACGGCCCGATGGAAATCCGAATCGACAAACGTCGACCAGCCGCCGTCGACGTCTTCGAGACGTTCCCAAACGATGGTCGGTTCGTGGAGGAAGACGTCATCTGTGACCAGCGCGTAGAGCGCGGTGTCTTGTGTGTCCTCCGTGGTATTGGGATTGGCATCGGGATTGGGATTGGTATCGGCCTCGGCCTCGGCGTTGGGGTTCGGAAGCGGGCCAGTGGATTTGTAAACGACGGAAAGGTGGGCGTTGCGGAAGAGCGCGACGAGCGACCCGGGTTGGAGCGTCGACGCGAGCTGGAAGAGACCATGATACGTCAGTTGGGACCTTGTCGCGTCCAAAAATTGCTGGGAGATAATGGCTAACGAGGGGGATAGCCGTGCGTGAAGGAGAGGTTAATTAATAAAAAGGCAACCGGAAGAGCACAACTGACCACGCTCAATCTTGTGTCGGTCCTCGTCCGAGTAGTAGGTTGCGCTATGACGCGCCAGGGAAGCGTTCCCGCCCGAACTCGAACCCGCAGTTGCACCGCTACTGCTCCCGGCGACCCGGCTTGGCCCCGCCTCAGCCTCACTCTCCCGCCCAGTCCCATCCCCACTCAACAACTTCCCCCTCGTGACATAATCCGCGTCCGCAATCAATGTCACCGCACTATCGTAATCCCGAATCTGCGCCATCACCTCCGCTTCAGGGCTCTCGGGGTCGACGACCCACCCGTGGACAAGTTGGATGCCGGCTTGCGCGAAGAGGGCGAGTTCACCGGTGTCGGAGGCGGGTGAGAAGGCGGTGACACTGGTAAATTGGGGATTGAGGTCGAGTCCCCCTGGACGAAACGGGAAAACGACAGAGGGGTTGAGAGAAGGAGAGCACGTCACGAATGAATAAGAGACAAACAGGGAAGGACGAGAGACACGACTGACTCGTGGTACTAGGCATGATCGACAACGCGGCGGAGATATCAATGTCGGGACAGTTCGTCAAGAGGTACTCGCCAACGAGTTGGGAGAGGAATTCGTAGGAAACAGTGGTGCGGTCATGGGGAAGGATCTCGATGTGACCGCGTAGGACAAGAATGTTGCCTTTTGGTTCCGCCCGCCCAAGCCGAACGTTATCAAAACAACGACACCCAGCGCGAGAGAAACGTACTCACAAATGGCGATAAAGGAACATGGTCTGGGGTTGCACCAACGTTTATGAGCACTACGCTGTTGTACTGCTGCGGCAATACGACTCACCCGTTGAAATTCTGCGTGATGATCTTGACCCGTCGTCTCGAATTCCGCAGACCAAAGACGATTTCTTTGAGATACCACACCTCGGCTTGGGATGAATGAACGCTCGGCGCCTCGGTTAGGCGTTGTTCGGACATGGACGGACAGTTTGGTCAAGACGATCGAAACTGATGCGTATGTATGTTACGTAATTGAAAAAACCACGCTGGCCATTTCCGTCGTCGTTCCTTGCGCTTTCCCAACTATGGACGCTGCGCACACACCCGACAAGGTCGCGTGTACCTTCACAGGCACATGGATCACGAAAAGGCACATGAAGTCCAAGAGGTCAGAGACCGCCGCATTATTAGCGTACCAGTCTTGAACACGAAGGAAACATGCACAGAAAATTATCGGTATTCGATTGGAAAATGAACGTCGCACAGTACAGAAAACCAGACGGATTGGAACACAGAAAACACTGGATAAGGTAACAATGAACAAAATGGATGAGGACTTGGTGATGATTGTCCAAGTGAAAAAAAAAGCTTCCAAGATCCACCCATCGCAAGTAGAATGCCAGATCTAACACCAACACAGAACCCTTGCACTGCAATTTTCTTGGGCAAAGACGTTAAAGGGATGTCGTCGTCAACTACAACCGACGTGATTAGCGTATGTATGTAATAGCAGCCTATGTAGAACCTGGGCCGATACCTAAGAATCTGAAGAATTTTGAGTGCTGTTTCGCTCGTCGAGAAGCTACAATGTGGTCAGGTCGAAGCGCGAGCGCGATGAGAGGGACGTACATCGCGGGAGTTCTAGACACGAGAGGGGTTCGATGGATGACTAGACACAGTAAACGACGGAGACTCACTTCACGTTTCACGTTGGGGATGGCTGCGGCAAAGACACAAGACGCTGCTGAGAGCAAAAAGAAGACTGCAACAGATACACGCATGGCGTAGATATAGGATATGAGATTATCCAAGGCAAAAGTGAATTTAGCCGGCAGGGGAAAGAGAGGTGAGGTTTGTGTTGGGGTAGAAATCGGTTCAATGAGGATGCTTGGGAAAGGAACCACTCGAATTTATGTGTGCAGGTGGGCCTGGAAATGCCCTACGAAATAACCAAGCGGCGGGTTTAGCGAGCTCCGCTGACCACAGGTTTTCGTTATGGATAACATCATCATTTAAAAGAGCGAACAAATGAACAGATGAAGTTCATCGCCCTGGAGGGTCAGACCATCAGGGATCCCTGATACCACCCGCAGCGACTCTAGAACGCACCAATTATGAGGTTGCTATTGGGGTGAGAAATTGATGAGTATGCGCGCAGCGCGGTATGGCCTATCCGAGTCTCACTGCGCGGTTGCCACGTGTCTGAACACGTCCAAGGTATTTGAGGGAATTTGGTCACGTCGCCCTGGCCGCTGCTGCATATGTACATGTGAGTGGGACCGACGGCGGAATGCAAAAATGGCGACAGATCATACAGCCTCATCACTTGACGACTCTGTCACAGGCCGCCGAGAGCTGTGCATGTGATTGATTCGGATAGCTGAAAGAAAGAAATTACGAAAATGTCAATTTCCATGACTGGCAGTGCTGCCCAAGACAAGTTCAAGACTCGGTTAAGTTGGCAGATCCGGGCCGGCCACCACATGTGCAGATCATAACGAGTTGATTATGTAGTTAACGTTCAGGCCACAGGCCCGACTGCCCGTGTGATGTATCACAAGTCGGTCCATGCCAAGGTACGCATACGATCGTGATTCACACGTTGCACTAGAGTACGTTTCATTCGGCAAACTGAGCCCGTGCCACAGTCATCTTCTCATTTGTGTGCTCTTTCAAATGACAGTGGCCCAGCCTGGAGACGCCAAACCGGTTTTACCGCTTGCACAGTGCAGCGTGGCGAAGTCGTTTAAACTTTGCATGACATGTCACATGACAGGGCAGCTGAGGTGGGCCGGTGCCTGAGGCCAAGCTTGGCACAAGCTCTATTGTCCAACTAAACCACGCCTTACATAATGATTTAGTCCCTTCTCAGCCTTTAAAATTCAAAGCTTTACTAACTGCTTGCTTGGATTCGCATATTACAAGTCTGCCCAATTACCACCTCGAGTGGGCTACAACCTATTCCTCGGAGGAGATTGAATCCCGACCCGCGTTGAATGCATGACCTCCGATTCGGGGATTGTGTCCAGGTTCCCCTGTTCCCGTGGGGTTAGCGAATTGGTTTGAGGGTTGACAGAGTGTCCAACGTCAAGCATGTCAGGTGGTTCACGAGTGTTATCTGTGGACGTGTTACTGGCACCCCTTGCAACGGATCGCTTGTACAATACAGCTGCAAGAAGCAAATTTTACTGTTTCTGGAGAAATAAACTTTAAAAGAGTGCGTCGGGCCGGACAGCTAATACCATTTGTACCATGACTCCCACCAATAGCATCACATGAATGCACTTGACAAGACCCCATTGTAGCGCTGTGTGCAGCACTGGATGGGACACTCTAACGTAAACTCATCAGTGGGATGGTCGGCTGGCATAGTAGCCGCTGGTAGCCGACCGCAATCAATCCTCGGATGCTGGCTGCCAGCACACGTTGATGCGTGCTCGCGAACGGTAGGCGCGTTGACAGTGACCACCATCAACAGATCAATTTTGCATATTCATCGTCATCAGGATCCATATAAAAGCATGCCCTTCTCCGCACCGATTCCTTACACCAACACCCAACTTCACCATGATCGCCACCAAGTACTACCTAGCCCTCCTCTTGGCCTTCCTCGTCCAAGTTTCGCTCGCTGTTCCAGTACGTTCCCCTTATCCCTCCCTTGTAGCTGGACTGACCACCCCATTCCAGATGGCAGCCGAGAACGTTGCTCGGGACCCCACGGTATTACTCCATAACTGGCTAGGTGCAGCCCTTCTGAATGCTTGCTATATAGGTGGACAGCACTCCTGGTAGTGAACCTGACTACTAGACGATGATAAACGAACCTTCAGGTTGTCCCTCGTAAGCTTGTCTCCGGACATGTTCCAGTAACCCCAACATACCAACTCGCCTGCCAGTGTGTTTGAACTTCGAAATACCTACCCATTTCTTTCGACGTCTTGTACCCTCACAAATTCATACACGATTGTGTGTCACATACAGTCGATCCCGTCGAGTGTTTCTCTTCTTTGCTAGTTTATTTCTTGCCACATGTAGGACTTGTCGATCTATGTCCCCGGATACTCGGTCAGTCCATTAGCCTGTATTCCCGATGCCCTCAGATCGTTTTTATATTAGATCCGAATCATGTTATCTAGCAATAATTGAATGTTTTCGTTCTCGTTCTTTTCGTATGATCAGGAGTGGTTAGCGACTCAGTATGTATTCAATTGGGTGATATCATCGATGACGTCTATCGTCGGTGGTTCTACCTTAGAAAGGGCGATTCGTCGTTGCGGAGCCGAAACTCGTGGATGGGCGTGACTGATAACCTACATAAGGAGTTACATACCACCTTGGCATACTGTCCTGCAACCTGCAACCTGCTCGTGCAATGCAATTGTTTTAAACATTACATTCCCGGTATTTTACAACCCTGAAAAGAATACAGGAGAAAGGTGCAATGACAAAAACCAACTGTGGTTTATAAGATGCTGTATTTGTAAATCAGCAATAAGTCTCAAAGGCGAGCCATGAGGTCCTATGGGACATACGATCTACATACGAAATATGCCTATGACCTACATTTACATACACAGTGACACTAAAATTAAAGGCCCTCCGGGCATCCCTGGACCCATGGTTGAGATGCAAACATCAATAAATTTGATTGCAGGTGGGTGTAGTGGGAACCCTCCTATTCGTTCTACGGTAAATTTTCTCGGATTAACCTGACTTAATTACCACCATACCCAGCGGTCGTAGAAATAACCAACCTGCCTGCGTGTGCGCCAGAAGAAACCTCATCCAATACCAGTACGTCATACACCTCTTGAAATGATAGATGTCAGGGATGCGTCAATGCTCGAAATTACATCAGAAGGTTTAGTCGGCAGCTACCACAACTGTGGCTATCCAACAAAGTGACCGTATCTGCGATTTATAATACCGTTTTGGAAGGTTGATCGTGAGATGGACTGATGCCACTGACCGCAAATCCTCAAGCGTGACCTGCATTGTTATTTATCGTGGGAATTGGGATAAACTGTCAAACTGCACTGCAAGGAACGAACCGTCCAGCCGACAGCAACGGTCGTCCGATAAGTCGCCCGGATCAATGCCATTGAGTGCAAAACTGGAACGCAATCGGGCAATCGAAACGTATCCGTCCATAACGTCTGTTTCACCTTCAACGTCCAAAGCGATTACAGAACATACCAACAGCTGCCGAGTCCAGCAACATCCATAGTGGGATTTGGTGTGAGAGTGGCGAACAAATGTAGGTTTTGAGGGGTACAACTCCTAGGAGAGGGAAGGTAAATTCGTTTCGGTGAACTCCGGGGTCGTACAACCCGATTCACCCGAGACAACGCTTCACCTTTGTGCGGACGAAATAGCGATCCGTTCACCATCTATAGTAACGTTGAGACTGCCTAAGGGCACTACTTTAGCCTTATACGGATGAAATCGCAATCCACTGACCATCTATGGCAATGTCGAGACCAGACCGCGTCCATCCCACGATATAATGCTTTGAGAACCCGTCCCCTACGGCTACGGGTCCAGGAACATACTAGCTTTTTCGCTGGGTCTGAAGCTTTCTAAAGTTTGGCACAGGCATCCTGTATTGTCGAACTAAACACCGCCTCATCCGCCCCGGCCCCTGAAATTCAAAGCTCTACCGACTGCTTACTTGGATTCGCGTCAAGTTACAAGTCTGCCCAATTACCACCTCGAGTGTGTTATTCCTCGGAGGAGATTGAATCCCGACCCGTGTCGAATGGATGGCCTCCGATCGGAGCTTGTGTTCAAGTTCCCCTGTTCCCGTGGAGTTCGCGAACGGGTTTGAAGATTGACACTGTCCGACGTTAAGTGCATCAGGGGGCTCACCGTGTGTTATCCGTAGTAGACGTGTCACATGGTGACAAATGGGGTTAAGGGGGATTTGGGAAAGTGTGCAGCGTCAAGCATACCAGGTGGTTTCGTTTCCATCCCGCGTGTTGGCTGTAAATGCCGCTTAGTAACACGTCTACCTGCTTTCGACGGTACTAGTGTCAATCGTTCAGTGGGTCCAGATGTGCCGAAACTGTTGGCACCCCTTACAACGCATCGCTTGTACGGGGCCGTTTGAACTGGAGCATTTACCATTTCTGGAGGAATAAATAAAGGTGTGCTGGGCCACCCAAACAGTTGCCAGTGGCCCGGGAAGACATGACTTAGGGATTCAAGATTGGTGGCTCTTTTCGGAACCGAGGTGTATACGCCAGCTCATGCTTGTATCCACCCCAAATGTGCCAGAAGAAAAAAGGTGCGTGGTTGACCAATTTTGCGTATTCGCCGTCATCAGAATCCATATAAAAGCTGCCCTTCTCCATACCGATTCCTTACACCAACACCCAGCTTCATCATGATCGCCACCAAGTACTACCTAGCTCTCCTCTTGGTCTTCCTCGTCCAAGTTTCGCTCGCTGTTCCAGTACGGTCCCCCTATTCCTCCGTTGTGGCTGGACTGATCACTCCATTCCAGATGGCAGCCGAGGACGTTGCTCGGGGCCTCGAGGTATTATTCCATAACTGACTAGATGCAGCCCTTTTGAATAATTGCTGTATAGGATCCCATGGCGCGTGGTACTACTGGCCCTGAACCTGACTACTAGATGATGATGGTAAACAAACCTTGTCCCTCGTAAGCTTGTATCCGGCCAAGTTCCAGTAATCCCAACATATTAATTCGCTTGTCAGTGTGTTCGAAGCGTCTACTCGTTTCTTTCGACGTCTATATCCCCAAAATCGGGAGGCTATCAAAAAACCCATATATGAAATATTGTACCATCACATACGAGTTTCTTTCTTGCCTTGTGTAGAACATATCGATCCATGTCCCCGGATAGTCGGCCACTGGCAGTCCATTAGCCTGTAGTTTCTATTCGAAATATGTGTTCTCAATACCCTTGGACCGTTTTTTCTTACCAGACCGTGTTGCCTAGCAAGAATTGAATGTCTTTGTTCTCGTTCTTTCGGTGTAACTAGGAGTGGTTAGTGATGACAGCGCCGACTCAGTACGTACTCAAATGGGTGATAGTATCATCGATGACGTCTATCGTCGGTGGTTCTACCTAGAAAGGCAGATTCGTCTTGGAGCCGAAACTCGTGGATGGACAGGACTGGTAATCTACATAAAGGGTTACGGCCCTAGCATACTGTCGTGTGACCTGCTCGTGCAATGCAGCTGTTTCAAACACTACATTCTCAGTAAGTTCTACCGCCCTGAAAAAGTTACAGGAGAAAGGTACGATGACAAAAATCAATGTTTCAACTGTGGTTTGTAAGATGTTGTGCTTGTAAGTCGGCAGTAAGCCTCAATTTAAAATGAGCAGGGGAATTAGTCATCGGGCCAAGATCCAAAAGATCGCGCACATGGGTCAAATAGAGTCAGTCTATGAGGATTCTCCGTGCGATGTATCCAAGGGAAAAAAAACTTACTGGATGGTGGTTTTGATTCTTGAGGTATAGGTGACGGAAGAAAATTGTCAGGTTCCAGCGCCCGTGACAAATTTTAATTTCCCCTTTGGTGTGTCGCCCAGTTTCGGCATTCAATATTCAATATTGGATCCATTCATGCCGCCGTTCTTCTGAAACTGGAGTTTGAAATAAGCCCCAAACCCTCAAACCCCTTCTCCGAGAAACGTGACATGGGTATTTCATTGCACGTGCAAAGGGGGGTAGAAAACCGGCAACTCTCTACATTCATTTCACACACCAATAGAAATCTACAAAAATGAATAGCAGTTAGAATTGCCTGGTATGAATTTATGTAATAGAACCGAAAGGTGTAGCTATCTTTGTTGAGGTGTTAGAAAGCAAATACTGATTTTTTTGCACACGGTCGTGCCATGGCCGTGATAGTATTTCCTCCGAATACGAAAAAACAACAAAGTGCGGTGTGGACCTGGTTCCTGAATAGCCCGGTGACCACGAAGTTTCTCATATCGTCATTGCCGGGATCCGAATAAAAGCATGTCCCTCGCCGCGCTGATTCCCTCACAAACAGGTCCCCAGTTTCATCATGATCGCCACTAAGTACTACATAGCGGCCCTCTTGGCCTTTGTCGTCCAAGTTTCGCTCGCCGTTCCAGTACGCTCCCTCTTTCCTCCGTTATGACTGAACTGATCAGTCCATTCCAGATGGCAGCCGAAGTCGTTGCTCGGGACCCTGTGGTATTACTCCATAAGCGGCTAGATACGGCTTTTCTGAATATTTGTATAGGGTCCCGTGGCAGATTACTCTGCTACCGGTGGTCAAGACTGGTAGACAATGATGAACGAACCCCGTCCCTCGTAAGCTTGTCTCTGGTCATGTCGTGGTACTCGCCGTCATATTAACTCGCGTGCGTTCGAGGCGTCTACATGCATATTTCGTCGCCTGTATCCGCCAAATCGGGGCATCACCATGCGCCGTCGATCCCCTCGAGTGCTGCCCTTCCTTAGTTTTCTTTTTCTTGGCTATGCACAACCTATTGGCTCATGTCTGTATCGCACACTCTTTTCCTGGCGCTCTCCCAGGGGGTTGGCCAGTCATCAACCTGTAGTTTCTGTTCGGGATATGTATTCCCAATACCTTGTTTTTCCTTGCTAGCTACTACCTGCTACTTCCACGTCACCTTGCAAGAATAGAATGGTCCTTGTCTCCTCGTGGGGTGGTTCTGTCGCGAGTCACGTGGATGGTCCGTGCACGCTTACGCGTTGTTGACTGGTGTGAAAAAAAGCGGTGATTATGACAGATTTCGTTTCTTTTTTATTTTATTTTATATTTTGCAAGATCAGAGTAGGGATTTTGTACGGGCAGTCTCCGATCAGCCAACGTCGACCGGACTGTCATTATGGCTGCAGCGGCTGTATCATCCCTCGCCTGTCCACTTCGCCGCTCGACCCGACTTGCCCACGCCCACTCAAACCCGCCAAACCGCCAGCACCACCGACTCAAACACCACCCACGCCATCCGACCAGGCCCACCCCAGACCCTGAGCCTGACCACGACTCCTCCTCCGACCCCGAGAACGAGCTCACTCCCCGCGCCCTCCGCGCCCTCAAGCGCCAGCGACTCGCCCTCGACCCCGATGGCCTCCCCTTCGCCGCCCGTCCCCGCCCGAAGAAGCGGCGGAAGGACCCCATCCCTCTCCCCCCAAAGGTCAGTCTTCTCGGCACAGCACCGCGCCAGCTCACTCCCAACCCACCCAAGCGCCCGTCTTCACCACCCCGCGCCCCTTTGGCGCCCAAGCGTACACAGACCGCCCACCGGCAAGCCCATCCTCTCTCCGCATCCTTTCTCGCTCATTCATCCCACAGTCCGCACAGTACCACCCCCAATCCAGCGTCAATACCCGAGCCGATCAAGGATCTGTCCAGCGACCCAGCAGACGAGAATCGGCCATCATCACCCTCATGTTACCAACTCCCCTCTGCCACGCTGCACAACGACCCGTCCATACATTTAAAGTCGGCAGCGATCAAACCGGGGCTCTTGATACCCCTTCCCTCGATATCCGCAGAGTCACCCACCGCCACAGACGCCTCCAATTCGCCAGAGCCACTCACTCCCTTGACTCCCCTCACCCCTTCCCCCGAATCGTCCCCATCTCTCCCAGGCCACGACCGACAAGTCCTGCCACTCTCCCCCCCGCATGATACTCTCTCTCCTCCAGCATCTCTAGACACACTCCCCATCCCATCTTCCCAGGAACCGTCCCCATCTGGCCCAGGTACACTCACCCAACAACAGCTATCTACGGATTCCTTCACATCCCAACCATTATCTACGCCCCCCATATCTCTAGATCCCGCCCTCGATACCCTGATTCCATTCGACGGGCTCCATCCTCCATTTGACCCCGAATTATCGGTACAAATGCCACCTCCCTGTCAGCCATCAACGTCACCCCAATTACAAGGTTTAGAGCTTCAAGAGCAATTTCATTCATTTCCACCACCCCAGCTTTATGTACCTCGCACTCCTGTGTTTGTCCGTGATCGAGAGATCAATATATGGAAACTAGCATGTCAAGAGCGGGTAGATTATTTGTGCGTCCATCATCATCAGCTTCTAAAACGCATCCTTGCAAATATACTTTTGCCACTCGCGATTCCTTTTTGATCCGCTTGCGTGTATATTTAGATGATGTCATTTACTAACGTGTGTTTCTTCAAAATCTTCTTTCCAGATTACGCCGCTACGGGATCGATTATATCAAGGCACTCGTCGAATCAGAAGCCCGTTCCGTTTCCCAAGAAACGCGATCACCCACATCGTCAGGCACCACCACCACTGAGTTTTGCCCTGCGCCACCATCACAGACCAAATTCCGACTCTATACCCC
>JBBPSX010000070.1:0-16601 GCA_038093815.1 Neoboletus cf. brunneissimus | reverse complement strand
GTTGTGACTTTCCCTAGGATTATAGCTGATAAGTAGAGTGCAGGGCTTATTCGCCTTTGAACTTCCACGAGGTGTAGAGGTTATTGAATGTAACAAGGTTGGGCACAACGAGTCCGTGCTTCTTTTTTGCTCAATATTTCAATGGCTGCTAGTACTGCGGATGCGGTTACGATTGCGGGAATCGTGTCGCCCAACGTCCCCGCAACATCAGCATTGAAATTTTTGACACGAAGCGATGTGGGTGGGGCGTGCGTGCTTTGGGTGACATTCCCCAGGGAAAGGTTCTTGGCACATACACGGGGTAACATTGCATTTCGATGCACTGAACCGTAGCTAACATGGCTCTTCGTCACCACAGAATGTTAGTGTAAGTATATCATGTGGTCACATGAACTTGGGCTCAGACTGAGCGATACCAGTCGGAGGGATGAAGTAGATATGTTACCCGAGGAGCACCAAGGGTACTTATTCGACCTCGATAGCACCGAGGTCAGAAACTCGGAAAACCTGGGGGGAAGCTATACTGTGGATTCATACGAGTGCGGTAAGTATTCAATGATGACTGTGATTGCCGACATGAATTGACAATTGTTGGAGGTAACTGGACGCGGTTCGTAAAGTAGGTGAATAACTCGTGCACCACCATGTCGTGCTGAGTTGTCTCCTATAGCCACTCATGCAGCCCGAACATGGAGGTTTATTGCGTAGTGTACGATACAAGCCCATATGTAAGCCGGCCCTTCAGGACAAGCTGTTGTTCGCTGACATTTAGTCGCAGGTGAATATGCCATATGTAGCATTCGTGGCATCCACCCATATCCCAGCATGGACGGAACTGACGATTGATTATCATCCTTACGCAGAAACGGACAAGAAAGGGAAACGAGCGGCGAATGGAGATTGTAGATGTAATTCGGACGCGTGTCGGGGATGGTTTAAAATGTAACAAACGAGATCAGTTGTATCGCGATTTGGTCGTACGACCAGACTCGCTTGAATTCTACGCGGTTATCGTTATCGGTGGCAGGGTTCGGATGTGAGCCGAAAAGTGGCGGACCACACGCGTCTTGGTCGAGCGAGCTCAGTCGATGCAGTTGGGCTGGAATGCCCCCACTTGGACAGCTGTGTGAACGTACCCCACACCGATATCCTCCCGTACTACTGTCCAATTTGGTTTAGTCTCGAACACACCCTCACAATGTTCCTCGTCAAGTCGTTCAGCGAGCTCCTTGGTTACGTTTCGATAAGTTGTTGGTTGGGTGCACAGTTCCCGTGAGTTCACGGTTGCGCGCTGGAAATATTATCTGACCTCCTCGCGCGGTCCGCAAGACAAATTGTGGAGAACATAAAGCAGCAATCTTGCGAAAGTCTCGCGCTCCCCTTCTTGTTTAACTGGATGCTCGGTACGCCATAATTGCGCCATCTCACTCTGGCAGTTCCATGACCCCCCCTCGCAGGCGACGCTTCCAATCTGATTGGGTGCCTTCTCACACATCAGTTGCCCTTCCAGGTGAGCCTAGTCCGCTCCAGGTCCCTTCATCGATGGTGCTCATCCAATTAGACATATCTTGCGACGTATTTCTGCTTCGTAGATTGCTGTCTGCTGTATCAGTACTTCTACTACGGTGGGAGTCCTAAGACGCCTCCTATTACCTACCCGCATACGCGTTCCCGCACCACGTCCTCCGCTCGGCGACTATCCGTCGATGCATCGCAATACCGCACCCTGTCCACTACGGCAGGTAATATCGCCGCAGCAACCGCACTCGCTGCTCATGCAGACACCCATCCAGAACAACGTTATCCGAAGAAACTCACCGAGGATTTTTTGATCGATCAGCAACCCACCACCCACCACCCCTCCGAAATACATCAGAGTGAAGTAAATGACGCTGTGCTCTCTGCGCTCTCAGAAAGCTTTCATTCCGAGAGTGGACGGAGGAAGAGAGTGTCGTGGAGCCAGGAGAGGCACGAGCATCCGACTGGCGACTCTTCGAGACGGCATATGTCGCCTGTAGTACCAACGACACTCCGTCACACTGCTGCTTCTGCATTACTTGTGAGAGGGAGACCACTGCAGCGCGAAGAAGAAACAGAGGATCGGAGCGAAGAGCAGTCAGTCGAAACAGAGAGGAGGAACGCTTCACGGGCTAGTCGGAGGAGTGTTGGGATGGTCCTACTGGGTATGGGTGTGCTTTTTGGCATTGGAAGACATGCGGGCGGTACACAACCAATGGTTGGAACAAGGTTGAAGACTGGGGAGGTACTTGTACCGACCTCCGATCTGGACCTCTCGTCGCCAACTGGGTGGCCTGCCGTGGAAAATCCACCAAGCGACCTCACGAACTCGCATCCTTCCTTTGTTGACGTGGACTTACCCTCGCTTCCAAACGACACTGGGTTCAGTCAGCAACGACAGCCCGACGAAGACACGTCATACGAGCACATCGTGGGACGTATATTTGCTTGGCTGTGTACCACCCTCTATCTCACATCACGACTACCGCAAATATGGAAGAATGTGAGTCCTGCACGCGAGTCATTTACTATAATATTAATATTCACGATGGCCCTAGTACGTCAGGAAGTCGGTCGAGGTACAGCAAAACATTCCCTGATCCAGGATGAACTGATTCTGATCCACGTCACGACAGGGCCTCTCGATGTATCTTTTCGTTTTCGCATTTCTCGGCAATTTATTCTATGTGTTGTCAATCCTCACGTCTCCTGAAGCCCATCTCCCACCACCAGCATCAACCGAATTCTTCCGCGAGACCCTCCCGTGCGTTAGCCTCACCCGAGCCAATTGCTTCCCTTGATCACACCTTTTTCCTATTGGGTAGGTATCTCCTTGGTAGTGGTGGGACGTTCTTTTTCGACATCACCATCGTGTCCCAGTCTTTTATTTACAAAGGCAAGCATCCTCGAAGGGGTTATATTCGGAGTCGAGGAAACTCTCTTGTACGGAGTGCGGCGCTTGCAGAAGAGACAGCCGGACTTCTGCGGGGAGATGCGCTTGCGGCGGCACGTGCTTATTCCGAGTGGGCACACGCGGAGAGCGTTGCGGTGCCACGATCACGGAGCCGGGGTTGAAGCTTGGAGCAAGCGAGCGCCTATACGTAGTTCTCAGCGACGCTACTGTATATCGTTCTGGACTGGATAGGATCACTAATACCGTGTGCTATACCGCTACAACCGAAAGGACATGGCTACGTGTGAGCACGTGCCACCGTGTACCGCCAAGTGTACAGGAGCCTCCACGGCCTGTTTTTGTCCCATCCCCGTCCAGGCTACCGACTAGACGATGCCCACCGTGACCAGCAAAGGGAGACAACCCGGCGATGGAAGTGCCGAGCCCGTGGGCAACCAAAGTCTTGCTGAACCGCGCCAAGATCATCTGGTACGAGCCTTCCGCTGTTTCCTCTCAGGCTCCGGTTGATCGACCGACACGTAGCGTAACCTCGTCTTCAACTACCTATGTCACAACTCTTACCTTAAGACCGCAGAGGCGTTTGTAAAGGACAGTGCTGTTCGACATCTTGACAAGGACGGCGACGAGATCCCAGACCGAACGACTGCGCGTGTGGGAGACGGCCTGGGTACCATACGTTCCCAAGGATCGTCGTCAGACCTGAGCGATGAGATAACCCAGAACATATTGCTACGACAAAGTACGTCGTCCGGCTCGAAAACAACAACATTTTCGGGTGACATTACGCATTTGTTTAAAAAAGGTATCCAATTCGAGATTCTCTCGGGAAACGTCAAGGAGGCGACCGTCCTCCTTAACCAACATTTTCCCAAAGTCCTCGCAGAGGACAGTAACGACAATGAGACAGAGATCACAGATGAGAACGTGAATCCGTTGCGCTTCGAGTATATCGGGGAAACTGTGAACCCGATTCATCTCTCGCTCAACCTCCGCATCCTGGCATTCGTCGAGGCATGTCGTACGGTCCCTCTTGTATACACCCCACCGAACCGGGGAGCCGAGAGCCCTATCTCCCCGAGCCCGGACGTTGCGGTGGTCGGGGCCTCTCCCATAAAGTACGAGCAGAAGGACAAAGACAACCACACGGAGGAGCTGTTACTTTCTGTGCAGAAACTGCGTGCGGCCGTTAACGCCCTTCGAAAGGCAGACGATCGCGCAATCTATGACAAGGAGCTCTTGAACGTCGGAGGACTCCTTGCATACGCTGTTCCGGAGAACAGTCCGATGGCGAAATACCTACACCAAGAAAGACGCCATAGAGTCGCAGATCAGATAAACAGTGCAATCCTATGTTCGTTGTTTTACTCGTTGTGCGTGTTGACGTTCTTTGAACAATTGACGTGTTAGATCACTCCAATATGCCGTCGGTCTCGCATCTGGAACTGGCAGTCCGATATACGCATTGTTTATGGGCAACGTTACACGAACTACGGGTCAAAGTCCCTGCCGCCCACCAGCCAGGTGGGGTTTCTCTTCCCCTTGGTACGCAAGGTACTAGCGAATCCGAGAAAGAGCCTTCTCACGAGGTGAGTTTTTGCCTGTGTGCTTTGATCAAAAATTCATTAATCTGGGCCGATGATAGGTTCGACCTTTCGACTTGCAACTCTTTTTGAACACAAGGACATGATTTCGTCTCGCTCTTTACCTTCCCAGCACGCTGACTCCTTCACTCTACAGTCGATCGCTTTCGTATCACATAGCCATTCAACATTAGCATCGCCCAAGTCGTACATTTTTGTATTCAAATATAGTCTTACATTACTCATATTTTATTTATGTAAAAGCAAACAAGTCGATATTATGCCTTCCAGGTTCAGACGTTGTGTATCGCGAACGGTATAGAAAGTCGTACGAAATATGTCGAAGCCTCAAAGCGTCCTATTGTCATTAACCACGTACACCAATTTATTGAATGATTCTGACGTCCTCCCATCGCCCTCTATTCAGCTCCAGCAGTAGCGTCGGGGTTACCGGACACGCTCTCAGTCCAAGCACCTCCAATTTCCGTAACTTGGCCCATCCCACCTCCTCCAGTATCGGTCTCCCTCTATTAACGTCTTCGAAGAAGTACAACCATGCATTGTAGGACAAGTCCAAGAGGACGAGAAGCGGACAGATCGCTGGCAATCGTTGCAGCGGGATTCGATGCGGTATATTGACGAGCGCGAGATGCGTGATCGTAGGGGGGAACGCTAGCACGGTGGGAGCACTTAGAGGGCTCGAGAGGATAGCGAGGGAATGCAGCACAAGGGGCTCGCTGTCCTGTGTCTGCACGGCCTCCCACGATTCATCGGGCTCGCCATCGCACTCCAACTCGTCGGTGTCATCGTGACGAGCGTCGTCCCTCCGGAAGGTGCTCCTACGCAGGGTATTGTGCGGTCCGACAACGACGAGTTCAGTATCGACATGAGTGGTGCCTTGACACAGCGCGTCGAGTTCAATCTGGGATAATGGTGCATGGATCGCTGTGTACCGAAGAAGGGCACGGCGGAGGTGAAGCGGTATGTAAGGTACGACTTGTGCGAGGTCTGCGTGTGGGCAGGTAGCTCGGATGAGCTGGAGACAGAGCAGAGTCAACTGTGGGATCGGGCTAGGGTCGGGATAGATCAGGCGGGAACGCGCACTCTCTGACGAAGATGGAGAGGATGTGACGTCAGCAGAGAATAAAAGCGAGAGCGCGCGTCCCCGCCATGCAGGAGTGTTGACAGCAACATTGGCGTCACTCTTGACCTCGGTGGGTAAGGAGGTTGAGGATGGGGTGGATGTTGCAGGTGATCGCCAGCTCCTGGGAGGGCTGGGTCCGGGAACCCAGGAGGGACTAGTCGCTGGCGCAGACGAGCCTGAGGGGTAAATGAGGTTGATAGGTAATGTCGGTTGGTTGTGGGCATGAGACGAAAGTGAGGTGCTAGATACAGGCTTGCCCTGCACGTTCCGTGCGTGTCTGAAGTGTTCGCCTCTGCAGATGGAGAGGATTCTGCGAGATATACCCAGCACAGCGGAAGGAACACCAACCTAAGGTTCTGCAAGATGTTATTGACCTGTCGCACTGGGACATCGCCCTCTGGGACGGTCTTCTGTGGGGCCATCTTAAAGTCGCGCTATAACTCGGCGACCAAGAGCCTTTGCTATCTTTACATCTGACTGTCGGCGAGTCAGTCCGTACAAGGTTCGAAGCCAGGTAATGTTAGCGTCCATGTCATGGTAGTCGAGCGAAGCGTTTCAGTTGCACTGGAGTTCACGCATTGCTTGACGAAGGTCGGAAATGAAAATGTTCATACTCATTTTTGACATAAGATGTATACATGGCGGAACGGATGCAAGTTGATGTGAATTCATGCCAGGCATACCCTCATACGGGACAACATCCTCCAGCTACACGGCAAGGCGCCCCAAAGTGCCTACTCCCCAACAACGCAAATCGTCAGTGTACAACGAAGTAGCACGCTTAGTTCATTTGCCGAATAAGCTTGTTGATGTTGGACTCTCGGTCACCAAAGTCACCACCCTGGACGAAGTGCTTGAATTTCCGTGTCCTCCAACCGCCAGTGGGGTTCGAAAGTTTGAAAGGCCAAAGGAAGTTGGATGCCTACATGGAACATAGAACGGAGTGAGAAAAAGGTCAATTTCCGCGGTCAATGTGCTGACCTGCTTGAAGTTTGGTCCAGCGATGGCGATTTCGTGGACAAGGTCCTCAATGCAGAGGATGTCGTACTTGCCAAGCTTCTCCTCGATGATAGCGTTGTTAGCAAGGGGAATGCGTTGCTTGTCGACCTTGCCGTATCCACGCTTGTAGATCAATTCTCGGATCGATTTGAGGTTGGGTTCGCTGAAGTTTCCATCAACAAGAGTAATACGATAGCGTCGAAACAAAGCCAACCCGTATGCAACGTAAGGCTCAACCAACCGCAACATCTGTTGCGTTGCCTTGGTCACCTTGACGAACACGCCATTGTTGATCTGGAGAAGACGAAGTAATTGAAGGATCTTGCGGGGTTTTGGCGCGATTTCGTTGATACCACGGATACGGATGACGAAGTAAATTTTGGGTTCAGCAGGGACGTAGAAGTCGCCGGATGCGCGTGCTACTCTCTTTAGCCGGATCTCCTCCTGCTCCTTTGCGAGGTACTCCTTCACGTAAGACTCGGCCCGCTTGAAGATGACCTTACGTTTTGCGTGTGCTGCCTGTGTAGAATGTTAGGTTGACGAGACAAATGTACGGTTGGGAAGTCAAGATGGAAATGTCAGTCCCGAAAGATGGTTAATTTAAGGCAGCACCGTAGGATAAACCACTAGCCACGATCGTTGAATCATATACATCATGCAAAGAGGAAAAAAAGGACTATTCAAGGGACCTTAGACACACCTTTCGTGCTGCAGCTGCTGCAGCAAGGCGTTCTTCCCGAGCCTTTTCATTTTGCTTGCGCTTTTTGAGAAGGGTCTCCGGAACTTCGATGTCCTACGGTGGATATGGGGAGTCAGATCACGTTTGTTGAAGATCGGTTTTTCACTGACCGTGACCGAGGGGACGCTTGAATCGAAACGTCAATCTAACGCGGTCGTCACAGAATTTCGGTACTCACGTTGTTGAAGGAGCCATGGGGGTCTTGAGGTTGGGTTGGTCGGTATAGTATGGGAAACTCCCAGAGATGCGGTGGCTGATAGCTATACAGTTATTAGCTCATTTCTTCCCATATTCAGAGAACCGACGGTTGTTTGGGCTTCTTTCCTCTTTTGGGCATCATATCCGATTGCATGATGGGCGGCGCTGCGGTGCGGTGCTGCCGAGAGTGCCGTGCCATCGCTTGCCCATTCGCGATGTCGTTTGAATCGTCCCAGCACGACACTTTGCTCTAGATATATTCTTGGTCGTGCGTTCTTCCATGTACTCATTCTCAGGCTGACGCCTTTGCCTCCCACATGATCACTCAGCGCTCAGTCTACACAGCATTCGCAGGGCACGCGCTGATGCATGCTGTAAACTTGCCATACCAAGAACGGGACTCCCTGACCCTGGCGCGGAGTCTCTTAATATCATGAGTCAGGGCTTGAAACCTGGCCTCCTTCTTTTCCCCATCGACCATGGCACTACATAGAGTCCCCCGCTGGCCGTCACTTGCGATCCTCGCCACTGGATTGCTTTCTGTAGGTCCTGTAGGGGTTCTCGCTCAAACCTCGACTGCCACCTGTCTATCCTCCTTCAACTGGGTAAGTTGCTCTACCCTATTCTGGGTATTTCACTCTCAAAGTATCGTCGATGACTAGATGGACAACAGCGAGAATCAGAACCCTTGTGTTGTTTCAGCCTATCTGCAAGGCGCGTGCAACGGTGGCCGTGCGTTTTTCCTATTGTGTCATGCTCTCGTTCAGAGCTCTGATGTACCACAAGAATTTACCGTTGACCCTCTCCCAAGCGGCACCCACTATACTGGTCCCTATGCGGACGAACAAAATCCATGTCAGTGTAGCTCTGTCACGTACAATACCATAAGCGCTTGTGGTCTCTGCCAGAACCGCACAATTATTAGGTAATGTGATATCCTGCGAAGAGCCGTTTCCACACCCTTATCTTCACCAGCTGGGCTGCATGGGACACCAATTGTACGACTATCTATCCAGGAACGTATGTGTGTTCTCATGCACTGTGGAGTTCCCATGATGTTTATCACTTCGACAGCTTCCCCCAGGGTATCCCTAGTGGTACAGCGGTGCCACAATGGGCGTTTCAAGACGTGACGGTATGCATCAGTTGAGTTTGGCACCTACTGACACTGTACTGAGGGTTTTTTCTAGACAAGCAATCTGTTCAACGTAACGCTTGCTCAATCTGTCGGTGGTAAGTTGCATTTATGTAATCGCTGCATGTCGCACTCATCAGGTCGTTCAGATAACCCTGAGTCGACTGCAACTAATGTTCAATCCACTGGTTCTGTCATCTCCACGTCAGCTCTTTCAGCGTCCCTCACTGGATCGCCATCTGCAAGCACTTCAAGCCCAACGTCGTCGAATAAAAGTTCAAACACCGGGGCGATCGCTGGGGGTGTTGTTGGTGGTGTCGTCGGAGTTGCGCTGATCGCTGGAGTTATCGTCTTTTTTGTTATGAAGAAGAGGCGTTCTCAAATCCTGTCATCGGCACATTTTACTAGCCAATCGGCGCCGTCTGCCTATCCTTCCTCCCCTGGTTATACAGACACCACTCCTTTCGTTCCCCAAATGACGCAACCCAAGCTCTATGTAAGTGGAGAGAATACCATAAAGAATTTACTATCTGACAATATTCCAGGATCCGTCTGATCCCAGTACATTCCCTGCTTCCCCGCCTCCAACCACTATTAACAGTGCATCCTTAAACAACGTCCAGAGTTCCAGTATCGGTTATTCATCCCCTTCAGTGCATCCGGGGTACTACAGTGGCGTACCGGAAATATGAGGATGGAGCAACTCTCGTTTCGGACGCCGAAAATTCACGCCATGCCGATTGACTTTTTCGTATTTCTAACCATCCCGACCTCCTCTTGGTAACACTCATTTAGTATCAGTTAGCTAGCATCATGATGTGATTACTCTTCCACACCCGAACATGCTTTGTGCAGCTTCGTCCTTCGCTTTGGGGCGCTCACGGCCAAATTAAGTTCTGTAATGTATATGCGCTGTTTATAACAATTACTTGATACTCTGGTTCTAGCGTGTGCATGATCCTTCGCTCATGATGTGTGATTCACAGCAAGTTGGTCTCGACCTTTCAGTGTCACTAACAGCAACGCCGTGCTCAACTTGCTCGGAGTCGCTGCTGCCAGCTTAACCACCCACCCGTGAGTCTTGAGAAGCCCGTTTCATGTATATAGTGCTGGGTATGACATACGTTGAGGCAATCCACCCTTCGAATCTCTTCATCGAATGGGTCAAAATGCACTGCTAAGTCAAACTTGTACAGTGTTAACACGCGGCCCGTCACCTGGGATGTAATTGATGTAGATAAAGTACATTGTTATGAAGTTTCCCCCCGATGCGTTTTCGAGTATCGACACCAACCGTTCGGATTGACCTTGTCGGTACACCAGGTGACCAACGGCACCCACGGAGAAGCTAGGATGGTCGGCCAAAGGGTGCACCGTGCAGTCTTTTCTGAGGCACCGGTGATGAAGGATTGTCAGAAATATGGGACAATCGAGCATGTGGTAGACCAGCGCCTGGAAGTTGTTAAAAGATGAAAGAAACACGTCTAGCGGTAAACGTCCCGATTCAAAAACTGACTTTAGGGCGGGCTCCGAGCGACTTGCTGACCGCGGAAGAAACTCGGTTCAATATCACGACATTATGGCATCAGCACGTTCATATTCGTACATGGCCCCGGTGAGTGGGAAGGGATGAGCAACGTACATGTGATCCTCACGCGATACGATAAGAATATCGTCATTATCATCATCAACGCGGGGCGCACACTCCACCGGAAGTCGGACGGAATACCATCCCACGTACTCGGATTGATGAACTGGATTGCGAGACAGTCACGAGTGACGGTTTTACACCTTTCCCTCTTAGTTAACTGTGTGTATTTTAATGGGCGTGGGGATGCAGGATGGTACCTGCGAATATTCCCGACAGGTCCCCTCGTACTTCGCTCAACCCGCACAATGGCCATCTCTACATTGGCGCTCAACGATGGAACCCAGACCCCTTGGATGGCATTCGGAACAGGGACCGCGTTACTCGGCAAGGATGCTACACACGCTGTCACTGTCGCCATTCAGAATGGGTTCACACACCTTGATGGAGCACAGATTTACAGAAACGAGGCCACACTTGGCGATGGAATCGTCGCATCAGGAAGGCAGCGATCAGAGTTGTATATCACAACGAAACTGGGATCCTTGGCATCGGGACAAACCCCAACAAGCGCGCTGGAGGGATCCTTGAAGAAGCTCAGAGTGGCATACGTAGATCTGTACTTGATTCACTTACCGAAGCAGCATGTGGGCAAGCTCAAGGAGGTCTGGAAAGGCATGGAGGAAGCCAAGAAGGCTGGCTTGACCAAGTCTATTGGTGTCTCGAACTTCACGGCAGATTACCTCAAGGACATCCTTGAAGTGGCCACAATTCTCCCGGCTGTAAACCAGGTGGGGAAATACCATTCACTCGGGGTCGCGGTTCAGTTCTTCACTGGTCTCAGAACAGATCGAAGCTCACCCATATGTATGGAAAGCTCTTGGACCCAACCTCGCAATTCATGAAAAACATGGTATCATAACTTCATCCTATGGAGGTCTATCGCCCATTGTCCGTGGCAAAGGTGGTCCTCTTGATCCAGTCATCGAACAAATCCGCGTACGGTTGGAAAAAACTCAAGGAACTCCTGTGTCCGATGGTCAGGTGCTCAACAAGTGGCTACAGCAGAAAGGTGTGCTTGTTGTGACGTGAGTTGTATCAGTTTCAGTTTTCACCTCTAGTACGTGCTGAGTGGTCTCTGGCAGCACATCGTCCAAAGCCGAACGTATTAGAGAGTACATAGACACTGAAGGCATACCCCAGCTGACGCCACAAGAGGTTGAGCTCATCGACGTTACAGGAGCGAAATTGCACAGGAGATTCTACGTATGTCCTTCCGCGTATAAGGTTTCTTGTCATTGACCCCTTGTAAAGCCTGACAACTGGCCAATCGAAGAACAAGGGATCAGAAACAACCTATGAGAACGACGTATGATAGATATCCCTGTAAATTATTTGTAGTCGGTGGGATGGAATACAAAGATGGATGAGTATGAACGCATTCTCGACGCTGAAGGAACTCCTAGGTTGAGCGAAACCAACAGTCTATTTCGCCTCATTGTACCGGTAAGTCACTGAGGTAGAATTACGAGGTGCGGCTCCTACCGTGATCGAGTGATATTGGTAACTAATGTACCTATAAAGCCGTACTTACGCTAACTTCACTCTCGTTGAACCCGATCGTACGGTGGCTGCCAAGTTGCTAAGGAAGGGGTGACAAACTCTAGTACATCCTGTAAATGCCATACATGGTGGTGTCTGTGTCAGTCTGTGTACTCAAAACGAAATCGGGATAGGGTGTGACGTGGAAGAAAGTGGCGAGAGCCTCGATAGACTCTTTCGATGGGAGAGTTGAGGAGGTGAACAGTTGTATTCTTCGACATCATAAATCTACGCCACGGATGCCGGTGCCCCTGTGGGATTTCAGCGTAGCCACGAGTGTCGAACATGAAATATAGATATAGTACTTGGAGGGACCTGCATCTCTCCAGCAGCTGTAAGAATCCCCCTGGGGTGATGGCATGCGGTGTCGTCCAATCATAGTCCTTTCTCACCTGAAAATTCGACTCACCTCCTGATCGGAGGAGAGCCACGAAAAATGACATGAGATCTGAAGCCGTTGGACGAGGATGGAGGTCGATATAAAGATGGCGGGTCGCTGGGATGCAGAGGTGATAGAAGAGCCTCCAGACAGCCGTCAAAGATCCGGAACCAGGGGTGAACCCACGGAGAGCCAAGAAGGTCAGCATCGGGGTAGAGGTTCGAGCAGGCTGAATCCGATCAATGACTCGGACTGCATGATGCAGTTTAGAGCCCAAACATGCCAAGTATGGGAAAGATGTGTGAGAGCGTCAACATTATAACGGCTCACGGAGGGGAGGTTTTATCAACGACATAAGAGACCCGAGGCGTGTCAGCGTTAAATCACTCCGAACGCGCTGAAGTTTGTCGTGGCTGGGCATTGCTCTCCAGAAGCGTAGATGGCAGCGCTAAAGCTCTCCATGCTAGTAAGCATAATCGAGAACTTTGCTAATCCGGAATTCGAGAGGTATCGTACGAAAGGAGCGATTGCCGACTAGGAGCAGTGCAACCCGACAACACGAAGGTTTGGGAAATTTGAGGTTAGAGAGCTCTTCAACACGACTGTGTAGTCGGCACTAAATCCAAACGAACCACAAGCGAGGGAAAACCCGCACGCGACGTGCACTTAGACCTGTGACTCAAATAATGCCCCTAGTACTCGGATTGCTCGAGCCGTTTTTTCAGTGAGTAGACCTGCACAAGAGTCCATCAGCGATCATCGACGATCTTTTGTACCACGAAAAGCCAGAACGGTCCCACACCTTCCCGTTCTAGGGCCCATGATATTTCGGGGAGACATCCCACCGGGGGTGTCAAGTCTTCCAATCCAGCCCAAATCATATATAACGCGTTACACCTGCTCTTTGAAGGTCATGCAAGTCCTCGCCAGCGTGGCAAGATCAGCGTTTGCATACAAACATAACCGCCGTGTTATGCCACGATGTAGCTGATGATAAACAAGTACGTACCAGAATCCGGAGGCATTGTGAAGGATTTCCTCTATACAAAGTGCCTGATGCATTGTATGACGGAAGAAGAGTGAACAGATCCCGTCGACTTTCCACCTATGCCACGGGCTTAAAATTGGCCGAAAAAGACCATGTTCCGAAGAGAAACTACTCGGAACATGTTTGTATGTGTGAAAGAGTAATTGCAAACCACGATACAAATTAATTGAAATCAGACGATAGCCATAAATAGGAAACGTTCAAACGGTATGGCGTGAATGTCCACAATCCGGAATGAGAATTCCCCTGCCTTTATAATTCCGGCGCACCCCTGTAGTGCCCACCGGGGTGTACCGAATGGGCGGAGTAATTGAGAGCAGAATTATGGAGATTGCTTGATAATTCAGTCATAACAGTGATTGGAGGTGCAGGCGTAGGGAATGTACTGGGATCAGAGGGGTCCTGCAATATTGTCAGACATCAAAGTCTTTGAAGGTGTCTCTTCACTTACATAAAGCCTGGGTGGTACCATTTGGGAATAGAAAGGTGTGGTGTCTGTATAACTAGGAGGAGGGGAGGCAGGTTCCGATGGCGGAATTTGAGGCGGTTTCTTCCTCTTAAAGACGATGGCGACAGCGATCAATGCAACTCCGACGACACCACCAACAATACCTCCAGCAATCGCCCCGGTGTTTGAACTGCTACCCGAGGATGTTGGGGTTGAAGTGTCTATGGGGGCCGAGGATGTGGGGGGTGAGGACGTTCGGCTTGAGACCGATGCCGAGTCAGTAAGAGATGCTGAAGGAGAAGTTGACGTCGCGCTAAGAGAACCGGTGGATTGGGCAGGAGTTCCAGTCGACTCAGGATTATCTGAACAATCTAATGAGTGCTACATGCGGTAGTCATAAAAATGACAGCATACCACCAACAGATTGAGCAAGCGTCACGTTGAAACCATAAGTTATCTGGAGAAAAAAAATCAGCACGGCACCAGCAGATGCTCGATGCAAGTCACGCGCACCGCCACGTCTTGAAACGCCCACGCCGGCACCGCTGTACCAACAGGGATACCCGGCAAGAAGCTGTTGGGATAGTGAACTTCATGGGAACTCCACAGTATGTTACAACATACACTCCGAGATAGAGAGTAGTGCAATTGTAGGCCCATGTGTTCCAACTGATAGTGAAAGATGGCCGATGATCAATGAGTGCATGTGAATGGTGTCTCGTGGAAGTTCACATTACCCGATAAATCCACGGTTCTGGCATGCACCACAGGCACTCATGGTGTTGTACGTGAGAGTACTACATTGACAGTCATCTTGTTGGTCCGCACTGGGACCAGAATAGTAAGAGTAGAGCGGGAGAGGATTGACGGTAAATTCTTGTTGAAGATCAAAGCCCTGAAGACAAGCATGATACCATAGGAAAGAAACGTACGGCCATTGTTACACGCACCTTGCAGATATGCTGCAACAACACAAGGGTTCTGGTTCTTGCTGTTATTCATCTGTGATGATACTTAGAAAGTGAAACACTCGATCTAGGCAGAGCAACGTACCCAATTAAACGAGGACCCACAAACAACGCTCGAGGTTTGAGCGAGAATCTCTACGGGGCCCATGGAAAGCAATCCAGTGATGAAGATCGCAAGCGGCGGCCAATGTAGGCCCCTTCGTGGCGCCATAGTCAGGGGGGAAAGGGAAACGAAACCAGGCTTCGACACCCCGACAGCCCTTGTATATGGTCCGCCAGGTTGCCACGTTTGTGGTGGCAAATCGTCACAGGACAACTTATGCCCTGCAGTTGCTGTGCACAACGAGCATCGATGGGCTAATGAGGATAGAATTGTATTGAGCTGCAACTTACCAGAAAGTACTTGTAACAGAGCTGGCGTTGTATCGTGCTGGCGTCGACTGTCAGTGGCGCTCACCTGTGAGTCTCGCGTCAGTAACGAACTTAGAAATGTGTTTCAGGACGAGTCCGACGTCGGAGGATTCCAGGCACCATCTCTAGCAATAATAATTCTGAGACGATCACCACCATTGAATCCGGATGCATTTCTGTATGAGTTTTAGAGAAATATTAGTAGAGTGTTGGCAGTACGGAGAGTCAGAACATGCTAGAGAATCGCACATTTCATAAGCTGAAATGAAAGTGGTGCGAAGGACATACCTAGCACGAGATTGAGTCATCCGAGTGCAGGACATTGCGACCGTGATGGTACACATGGTGAACAGCAGGATGGTCGCAGTGGCACGATTTACAGACACAAGTTAATTTTCTGCAGAAATCCTCTCAGGTAGATCATGATGTAGTTCTGACATGTGGTGGTGTTATAATTAGCTGGTTCACTCACATCAAACTCTGTAGATGGTGCCCAAATATTCGGAACGGCGATCGTTGAGCAAATGTTCTGAATATGCTTCCGGAAAGGCGGTGCCATGAACGCTCGAACGAGTTGTCCCAAAAACCTTACCAGCCAACAGTGACATCTCCTATTACACTATACTGTCGCCCTTCTGAACACGATACAGCGCTTGCTCTGTTCCATGTGTGTCCCCGCACGTACACAGTCTCGGGTCGATATACTTCTGCCCCCATTAACCCCCCGCCGCCAGGTGCTCGGTGTACACGCTGATCTGCAATGATTTGCCACAGGAACGAGGTACCCTCAGGCTGGTGGGCCATCTCATTTAACTTGACCGCCAGGGTGTCGCAACTTGTTTTCATTTTTCATTTTCTCCCGGACCATAGCGTTACTCACGATCCTCGCCATTGGATTACTTTCTGTGGGTCGCACTGGGATTCTCGCTCAAACCTCGACCATTATCTGCCTATCCTCGTTCCGTTGAGTATGTCGCTCTACCCTGGATAGTGTGTGTTCACTCTCAACGTGTTCTTGATGACTAAATGGACAACAGCAAGAACCAAAACCCTCGTATTGTATCTGCAAGGCATATATGATTGTGGCCATTCTTTTGATCTCTTGCCCGAATCGTACAATGATCGGGCAATGTGAACTCCTGCGAAACGCCGTTTGCACACCCTTATTTTTCACCATCGGTTGGGGTGTATGAGACACCAATTGCACGACTGTGTCAGGAGTGTATGTTCTCGCGCACTCTGCGGTTCCCATGAAGTTTATCATTTCAATAGCTTCCCTCCAGCTATTCCGAACGGTGCAGGGATGTCAGTGTCGGCATTTCAAGACATGATGGTATGCATCACTTACATGCACTCGCAAACCGGGTAGTGATGTAAACCACAGCAAGGAAGTTGTCAGGTATGATGGCAAATCGATCGCGTTGTGCTTA
>JBBPSX010000065.1:0-23648 GCA_038093815.1 Neoboletus cf. brunneissimus | reverse complement strand
GGTAGCGGAACAGAACGTCTCGAGCTGATGCTTGGGAATGGTCGTGGCTGCATCGAGTTCATACGGATCCTGCTTGGTCTCGCGTTGGCGGATAAGGTCGATCTAGGCCACAATCCGAACGTAGTTGTGGAAGGGAAAGAACAGGCCTGTATGGCCAGCAATGTTACCCACCATTCGGCCGCATCGAACGCAGCAACCTCAAAAGCTATCTTACGACGGACCAAGCAAAGCCAGGTGTATTCGGTTCCAAATCCTCTTTCGCGAGCGGCAATTTCCAAGGCTGGATCCCGTGCCCGCAGTGCTTCGGCTGCTCCCTGCCAGCACGCAATCGGATCGTCGACATCCTCAAAGAGGGTTCACTCCGAAATCGCAGATGACAGCGACGAGGGGCCACAATCGAAGAAACGCAGAGCCGAGGAGAACGTCATCAAGGAAGTGAATCGCTTCGTTTTCTTCCCGGTCGCGGTGTATGGTTATGAATGTATAGGAATACTGTTCACGGCCAGCTCGATTCGTGGAAGGGGAACGACAGTGTTCTGTGTCGTGGATCTCAAGGACAGAAACAGACTTCTAGCGTTGAAAATGGCGTGGCAAGATCTCGGGCGTGTTGCGGAACAGGATGCAGTCATAGAATATTTGATGAGTAAAGAGTCTCACCCTAACCTTCTTGTGCCGCTCAGGTAGGCTGTTCTATCCAGTTTAATAGACGGCCCACCGACACATATTTAGGACGTTCAAGGTAGAGAGGGATGGCAAGACGTGTACAACGCTTGGTGCCATCAGGGGTTTTAGTGATGACCAGATCGGGGACCTGTGTATTGAGAACCGCGTGCTGACGGTCTCCGTCTCTGAGTTGAAGCGCCCAGTGAAATACTTCTGGGGCGTGCATGACTTTGTACGGGGATTACGCGGTGCATTGTTAGGTATGTTTGTCTCTTGCACTGTCGTAGCTGTAATGGTCCGTTGACGCGAGGGTATTGAAGGGCACGAATATCTTACGACGATCGGTATTCTGCACCGCGACATCAGCGAGAACAACATTGTTCTTGGTCTTCGTCCTGATGACGAGCGAGGATATCTGATTGACCTCGACATGGCCATCCTGCAGAAAGCAGAGGAGCCTACTCAAGCCGTACTAGCTAAACCTCGAGCCCCGTTTTGGCAACGCACTGTGCGAGAGACATCCGCTTCTCACATACCCGATAACGCGAAATCTCAACCTGTCAAAGGACTACGAACAGTGTGTACCCCAGCTATCTACTATCGTTATCAACTTATACGTATCCTAGGGTACATTTCCTTACATTTCGTACAACGTCCTTCGCGGTGGCAGGCACACGCACTTTGATGATGTGGAATCATTCCTCTACGTGCTTTTGTTATTCTTTTTTTCTTATGCAGGGCCACTTTCCGATACGGAGTTGCGTAAAGTCGACGAGGCTGGGTTTGTTCAGTCCATTGGCTCCGGCCGTCTCTCCCATATGAGAAATTGGCCAAAACGGTATGCTGATTGGGCGGATGGAGATCCGCAGAATATAGCTGGTCAAAAGCTTTCTGCTATCGCGACTGATGATGGCGCAACGACAATGATTGAAAGCCCCGAATTCCTGTATTGTCTGGAGAATAATTGGCCAAGGAATCTGCACAAGCCCATCTCCGATTTGGTCGCGGGTTGCTTCACGATATTCTGGAATACCACACTACGCACGCCTGCCAAACGGTTACGAACAGAAGTATCGCATGATGAATTCATCAGCACACTGGACCAGTGGTTAGACATGTACTCTGACCTGGAAGACGAGTTTTCCAACTGCCCCTTCAAGCAAGGTATGTTTACAGTTTCCTCTCCGAAGGGATATACTTTTCACACTATAATGATTCCTTTCTTCATCAACACGTCAGACAGGCTCGTAGATTCTCGGATGGATAAGATAATTACAAATTCTCTCTGTGATACACATTGCGTCGATTGTAGTCTTTTGGACTGTTGATCCTTCATCGCATAGATGTCTGCTAGCATGGTTTTATTACTAGCTTACCCGTATTATCGATTAATACACCCTCCTAACACATCTTTTGGAATGGCCTCCAAATATGGGCCACTAGAGAAGTATGGGTTAGTATGGCTTGTTGTGACTGTAGCAAATCACCCTAAAAAGCTGTGGGGTATGGAATATGAATTTATGGATACAAAATCCCTCAAAACCAGCCCGGGAACTTGAAAAATGTACTACGGTACAGTGTGCGTTAGGAGGAAGTCGATTGTGATATTTACCACTTTTGGCTTGGCACCGTAACGTGCGTTAGAATATAGTTTATCCGTTTAGGTGATGTTAGAACTTTTTACCTTTCCGTCTTGCTAATCGACGATACCTTTCGCATACGTCATCCGAATGCCATTCCTTACATTTACCTTAGATTCCTTTATACAAGTTGGAACCCTACTCTCGTATATAAGGACTGCGCTTCACTCATGTATTCCCTACTTTCGGAATAGTTACTCGTTCGTCAGAATTGTGATTCGTTTTGGGTCGCCTCTGTTCGTTGCCTAACATTATTCCGAAAGTCCTCTACCCAACCCTTATCACTGTTCTACATCCTCAATTCAATTTACCTTGCCTTTCGTCGATAAGCTTTTTACGACGACTGTTTACAACTGCCACCTTCCCGATTACATATCCCCATGACCGATCCGAATCCAAACACGTCTTTCTTGACTTGGAGAGGTGTCAAAGCTGCATCGCCGCCCTCTGTATCACCCACACACTCCTCTGCCCGTATGGAGCTAGATTCCGCCGATGCGAGGCAACCTGCCGCCCCACAACCAACCTTTGACGACCTGTATCGCGAATGGTACCTCACTCACCAGCGTAGCCCTCTCCTTGCAGGACCCCCTCCTGCTCCTGTCGCACACGTTGCTGCTGAAGGACACCCCCCGCATGCCAGGCCAGCAAGGGGAATTGGTAAATCGCTCGCTGCCAAACCTGACGCATTTGATGGCAACAAAGAGAAATATGTTCAGTGGTGGCGAACTGTCGAGCTGTACCTTGCCGGGTTTGAAACCGAACCTAATGATCGACAGAAGATCCTCATCATACTCTCATACATGAAGGGCAACAACGCTGCTGGCTGATTCGCAGACCTCTACGTGACTCAAGGCCTGCTTGTCGCCGAGGATTTCGAGGACTTTGCTCTAAAACTTCGTCAGTCGTTCCGCCCTGCTGCCCTCCAGCACACCGCCGAAAAGAAACTCCTCTCGCTTCGCCAGGGGAAGGAGACCGTCAAAGACTTCATCGTGCGAATGAAACACCTTCTCATTGAGGCTGATTACCACGTCGTCACGCACGCACGCCTCCTTATCAATATCCTTCGCAACGGGGTCCACAACGAAATCGTTGAATATGTGGAACGATTGCAACCCGATCTTCTCGACTCTCACACCTTCCCTCGATGGGAATCCGTGCTCATTAAGGCCGATCAGGTTCTCATGGAGATTGCCAACCAAAAGCGAGGTGTCCCTTCCACCTTTGTGTCAAAAGGCCTTCCCACTATCAAGGCGACAAACCCGACCACACCTGCTTCCACCTCGAAGCCAACTACCGCTCACCCTTGGCAGCACTTTCCCGAGGCCGGAAAAGCCTATCAGGGGGGATTCTCATGTTGCTGATAATATCCCTGTCAGGCATTTCCTCTCAGAATGCCTCACCTGTGGTCCAAATTAATATATGTGTACCTTCTCTATATCCTCCCACCAACCTCATGAGGCTCCTCCGACCCTCTGGTGGGGTCCATTCCAACCTTCCCAGCAAACATCACGGGGCTCGTCATACCCTCCCGAGCATTCATACCCTCCCGAGCACCGCTAGTGGAGTCTTTACTAACCTTCCCAGCAACATTACGGGGCTCGTTGTACCCTCCTAGCACCCCACGAGTCCTCAGAGGTTGACCATACATGGTACATGCTTCATCTGTCATCATCCCATTTCTAATATGTTCACTGTCACCGAGACACTGCAGATAACATATGCACAAGATATTTCATGTAGGGTCATATATACTTTTTTTTCCCTACCGACTAGATTGCCGCTGCTCACTATGCGCTCCCCACCACACCGAATTCAATTCTCAATGTTAACCCGGGCCAGGCCCTCAACTATGACAACCTCTTAGCCATTGCCCGAGTGCGTGGCTGCTTCGCAACTGGCCCTTGTCCAGGATGAGGGGTTGTGCCATCCGACTTCACTGATGCCGCCCTTTTTTTAGCCTGTAGGTAACGATTAAATCATCAACATTGCATACTAAGTATTATTAGTTACTTACCAGCGGTCCCCGTTGGGACAACTCAAGGCACTTCTTCCTTTCTTCTTTGGTCTCGTACATGGACATGAGGTCATCAGAAAATGAACCCGAGTGGTTAGTGGCGCTGTTGTGCGTCGTATTGCAATGCCGGGAGGGTGGTGGTCCTGCCTCTGAGTCGTCAGAGGGCATACTTCGTGCAGGAGAGGGGGGGCCTGCAGGAGAGGGAGGGCTTGCATCAGAGGGTGATCCCTCGTGATGCGCAGCATCTGCACCGTGCACATGCACCTGAAAAACCTGTATATACGTTAGTATGAAATTTTATGCTCTTCTGCACTCACCATAGGCCCGGCGCGCATATTGTCACAATGCACCAAGAGAGAATGGAGCCTCACACTTGGTGTGAGGCAAAGTCTCACTGTGGCGGTTCATGTGTTGTTTGGCATGGTGGTTGACAGTGAGGGGGAAGGGGAGGGACAATGGATTCACCATTGTGATGAACTGGCAAAATAACAATGGCAGCTGACCATCTCCGTGCTGTTTTGAGCTGATCTGCGCATCTCTGCAGCTTCAATGGAACGCTTCGAAGCGCTGAAGCCTGCTGGGCGAATCTTCGCTCGTAGTTAGTAGCACACCTCATTTGTAAACCCCCCAGATCCTCAATCCGTGTGATATTCCCCAGACCCGGTTATGTTGCCTTCATTTCCCTTCAGACACTTTCCAAGTCAAATCGGTCAATTTAGATCTACCATGTATCGAAGGTAAATACAGGAACAAGATTGTAATAGATCATGAATCTGGAGGCAGCATGTGCTGATACGACATTCCCACATTTGTTCCATCATGAGCCAGCAAATCACCAAAATATCCCCAATGCTCCCCAGAGCCATCGCGGACGTCTCCCCTAACGTGCTGGTGTCCTGCATATGTTCCCCCTGGATAATGGTATATATATGGGGGCGGCATCTGGGCAGGTGGGCCATAGTAAGGTGGATAGCGACCCCCATAGCCTGCTGGGGGGAAATAGTTCGGATTGACTTGCTGCGCTCGCTCGTGCTGCGGGAAGGTGTTAGGTCGATGTGAGTGATAAAAATCACCTGGGATGGCATGTGGAAGGGAAGGAGCTGGGCCAACTGTCCCACCACCAACGGACTCCATGCCGACCTGTGTTGGTGCGCTGGGTAAAAGGGAGGAAGTCGAAGGGGATAGATGCTCCTTGCTTGGCAAGAAGGGCAAAGTCGAAGAGGGCAAAGTTGAAGCAGGGGGAAGGTACGAGGTCGAAGCAGGTGGGAGAGTGGAAGTTGAAGTGGACGGGAGAGGGGAAGTCGAACCAGGCAGTGGGAGGGGGGAAATCACTGGAGATGGGCGCGCTTTTTGCACGAGTGGTAGCAAACAGCTTTCATGCCGCTTGGGAGATGGTGAGGGTGGGGCATCTACAGCAGGTGAAGGTCTGTCGACATGCTTATGAAGTGACATGGCAACAGAGTGTTCCAACTCTGTGTTTGCCGGCCGCTGCTCACCACTCCAGAAAGGATCAACGTCTCCGTTGATCACCTTTGTCTTCAGGCGTGGCTTGGGATGCTCAGATGGTTTTGCAGAAGGTTTGGGAGATGAGCTACGAGGAGCTTCTGTGGAAACTGAATACAGAATGTAGAGTTTGCATTAATGGATTAGAAGTGTACACACCGGCCCGTTCCACTTCAGGAGCGCTTTCGTCGCCAGACGAATTGATGTATTCCAAAGAGACTGGGATCTTCTTGGCACAGCTGCCTCTCACAGCAGGAGCTTTTCCCTTGTCTTGGGCAATGGTAGATCCTACCTCTCTCCCTCGCTTCTTGTGTGCACGTGGAACAGCGGGCACAGTGGCTTTGTGTTTCCGCTCGATGGGGCGCTGTGGCTCGGGAGAATTGGGCTCTGAACTGCTGGGGACAACGATTGGCACAGCCTTGGATTCCTTGGGGGCCTGGGGAGGCGATGACAATGATGTGTCGGAAACATCAATCACTGAGGTGGATTCATTCAGCGTGGGTGGGGAGGAATGACCTAGTTTGTGTGAATTCTTCACACGAGTAGCTGCTACACCAGCTGTGATGCGTGGAAGACCTTTTGAATCGAATGTTTGGTTCATGAACATTCGAAACCCTCAGGACTCATGGGAATTGATGGGAGGAGCCTCACAAAGAATGACAGGGGCGGCGTTGTCCAAAATATTACCTGATCGAGAGCCTGTCAATTATTCCTGCCTTCCAACTAAAATGACTCACGCATTTCTTTCCGATCCGCTTGCCGGATTGTAAGCCTCTTCACCTTGATCGATGACCAAAGAATCCACTTCTCAGCCAGCATAAGGTCGTTAATACCTTTAGTACGTCCCTCAGCATGGCGCCTTTGGCCTGGCATCAACATGCCATGAGGGTATCCTTCAAGAATGAGGGATTTTCCGGCAAGGAAGGACAACAAGGTTTTCCAAGGGAAATTGTTGCCCTTCAGCTTGCTCGTATCAACCCCACATCGCTCTAATGATACTCAATCAATCTTCAGATGATTTGATGGACAAACACTTACCAACAAGCTTTGTGAGAGATTCCTTGATGCGATTGGAAGGATCGCCCTCATCCATGGAAGGCTCAAAGTCGGAAGATGGTGCTTGATGATCCACGGTCTCCACAACAGGATGTGCTGGCTGTGGCCCACCTTCATCGCCAAACACTTCTCCAATGAGTCGCAAGGAGGTGGCATCACTAAGGACTCATCACTATAGAAATAAACGCAAATGAACCAACGACTTACTATACATGCGCCTTGAGATGGCCAATGATTGCGTCGTCATTAGCCCTGCATCGAGTCTCCCAGAACTAATGTAGATATAATTAGTACGGGAGGGTGTATAAGAAAAGTTCTTACCCCATTGGCACCTTGCGATGTGTGTTGAAATGCTAATGATGAATCCTCGTTGACAATATTTCCACACATCACAAGGGCTGCCTGGAATCCATGCTTCGCAGCGGCAGTGTCCAGCTACAACTGAAATCAATGGCGATCTGGATCCCACTTGCAAAACAACCCACAACGTGAACAATTTTTTTGCGGATCTTCTGGAACATCTGCCCGCGTTGTGAAATCGTCTGGTCAGGCGCCTTGGTGATCTCGGTAAGGTCGAAAAGTTCCAGGATTTCCTTCCACTGCTCTCCTTGCTCCTCAATGAACTTTTTATAGCAGCGACTCATAAGGCTTGGTGTGGCTGCAATTCTGGTGAGAAATGATCAACGATATGGGGTAAACAACATACCTGGATCAATAAGTTGAACGCCGACACGTTTGCGTTCATCCTCTTCATATGCCTTGAAGTACGACTCGTATATGTTCCAATAATTAGGACCATTAATGATACGGCCACGACTCTTGTGCCAGCTTTCCGCGACCTGCTGTAGTGATAAAGATGTCCTTGAAGTGACTCGCTCGAGAATCACATCAAGTTCCTGGTAGCTTTCTTCGAGGATCTTGATGATCTCAGCCGATCGTCGACCGCGAGAGGGAGTAGATGGAATGGTTGGTTGAGAGTCTTCACTGCTAGCATGAGGAACATTTGAAGTACCAGCCACAGGGGCCACAGAAGGTCCTGAGATTGTCCGCGCCATTTCAGGAGTCGGAGGGATAACGTTGGTCGAGGGTATATTAAACAGGCGGATGGTAACTGATGAATCTTCTTCTTCCAAAGGGTATCCGAAGTCATCTGGCACGAAAAGTGGCAAGTGATTGTCTTGAGGACCACATGCAGGAGAGGGGGCACGCAATGTTTGTCCTGATGGACCACGAGGCCCTGAAGGGTGTCCAGAAGGGGGAGGAATAGAAGGGGCGCGAGAGGATTCACGAGAAGACAGAATTGATGGTGGAGGAGGGATGGAAGGAGTGTGAGAGGGTTCACAAGAAGACAAAATCGATGGTGGAGGAGGGATGGAAGGAGCACGAAAGGGTTCACAAGAAGACCGAATTGACAGTGGTGGAGGGAGAGAAGGTGCACGAGAGGGTGCACGAGAGGGTGGGTTTGATGGCGGAGGGGGGATAGAGGGTGCACGAGAGGGTGCACAAGAAGGTGGATTCGATGGCGGGGGAAGGATTGAAGGTGCACGAGAAAATGGAACAGATGGTTCGCGAGGAACTGCTAATGGTGCACAAGCATATGAGGCTACTGTTGAAGGAGCACCGCGATGAACTGATGGCTCGCCAGGGAGGGGGGGTAGTTCACGGGGCTGTGAGGAATCGGCCCCAGTATCCAATTTTGCTCGCCGGCTCTGAGCACCACGCACCACTCCACCATCATGGGCAGTTGGCTTCAGCTTGGTCTGCAGCTTGGTGGGTGTCTCGAAAACGGGGCTTGGACTCCGCTGACCGCCACCAAATTGTGTACGTGAGTAATCGGGTCCATAGGACGGGTGCTCATTGAATGAGTCTTGGGACATTTTCACTGCCGACAAAATGAGAACTGTGAGATTGATAAGGATAGTGAACGACTTACATCCAATATGATCAAGACAAATGATTAAACAAAAGTGTTGAGCATGAAAACTGTACACTGTCTGATTGAAAATGTAAGGAAGAGGAGCCAAGGAGTAGAGCCAGGGAACACACGGAAGAGCACAACTTCAGAGCAGAAGATACTGTGGCTGCAAGGCTCGCAAGCAGACTACGAGGAGTATCGGAGGCAGGAGGTGCGAGGGGCACCTTCGGGTGCTCGTGCTGGTTCTTTGTACCCATCACTATGATGATATGCCTGAAAAAAGTATCAGTAGACATAGAGATATGAGAGATGGAAGAACGATATAGAAGGGGAAGAATGTACTGTAAGAGGAGAGGATGTACTGCAGTCAAGAACTGGACATGAGGCAACAGAGCCTCTTGAGCCTCATGGGAGGAAACCAGAGCAAGTTACGGTACTGATAAACATCGGACAGTGCCGACAGCCAATCGGATTAAGAATAATGCTCAAGCTGAGAGGTATGAAAACAAAATTTGTGAGCTCCATTCAGGCGCAATGCAAGCCCCAAAGGCCTGTTGGTGCTGCCAGTTCTCTTTCGTGAAGCTATTTACATAGTAAGTATGAGTGTCTAGATAGCAGAGCTCAGTCACTGGCAATCCCGATGCATTTGAATGCGTGTCGATAGTAGATATCTGGCCAAGGAATGCATATGCCGACTCGGATTCAAGCCTGTTTCTTCATCTTAGATGGGTCGTAGGGCAAAATATATCACTCACGCCGCAAAAAAAGCTGCTCATCTGGAACAGCAAAAAGCATACGTTCATTCAGCCAGGTACGCTTAAGGCTGCTGCATTCACATCAATCATATGTTATCTCATTGCTATCCAGAGGACATGCAACACGTTCGGCACGAAACCAGCATGCCTACTACGACACTGCTCGACTCAGGTGATCTCGTATTAGTACACCACCATTGCTCCCACTGGATATTGTACGATTGGCAGCAACTCCTCTCCCAGATTCAGATCTTTTCCATCAGGCACTGCAGAGCGCAGATGCGCTGGATGAGTCTGAACTGGCTTTCTGGGACAGCAATCCACCCTATAACTGCCCTGAGCCTCCGGACACAGCTGAGGAGGCACACTTCACAAAGAACTTATCAGATGTTATGTTCGGGCGTCAGATGCGGTTGGAACAACGGTGTCGGGAAGAAAGGGCACACATGTACCAAGCTGAGGAGGAAAGTGCGATCATCGACGCACTTGAGGGCAATATTAGGGGGATACTTGCATCATGGGCATCGCTCAAGCGTCAAGTTGGGAATTGCACGAAAAGGAGACATCAAAGCATGGCACAGGGTTTATTGCATTGGCGAGCATACAGTGCATACTCATGGCACATTGAGCTAGATCTACTGAAGAGCGGAAAAAATCCATACGGAGGGAGTTCCTCTAACCTACGTCAATAGATACAGCTTCTGTATATAGGTAGTGCCGAAATGATTGCATGTCTTCATGCTGCATACCGGTCATTTGAAAACCACATAGCGTTGCAGCAATGACAGCCAGGATCCACACACCACAATCAAACCCATTGTTTTGTAATGGTTCTACCTAGTACAAGTAAGCGATCATTCTGTCGACTAAGATGTTCAAGCTTACCGCGAGAGGTCGAGTGATCCAATCAGAAGATATGTGTTGCATGTCAGGATGATGCCGGCGTGCCAGGTGGAGAAGCCGAGCAATGAGTTTCATGATGTCCTGCCAGATTCGTTCAAATTAAGGCAGCAAATATGTTCAAGAGCAAACTTACCTGGATATCCGTGTGCCATGGACTTTGTGCACCAAGGCTGTCAAACAGTAAAAGCTCTCGGCGGGAAAGTCAAGCAATGCAGAGAACCCAGTGTCCGGGTCAATGGATTGGGAGGATCCACATGTCCCTCATCCAGTATGCAATGTGGCGCGTGCACCGCCATAAGTCTTCATCAGTGGCATCATTCCGGATTCGAAGAAGGTCATAAGTGGAAAATACTGCGAAAGAAGTGGGGTCGTCAGGACAGAAGGAAGAAAAAAGAAGGGGAATGCATCCGTTGATGCAAATATTGTTGAGACAAGCGGTTGGACATTTGAGAAGCTCAAGATCGGCAATCTCAAAAATCACATTGGGGAAACCATCCTGGGGTGGTTGAACTTGTCTAGCAAGGACAGTCTCTACGGCAGGTACCCGTCGAGCATGAGTAGTTACGGGATCAAAAACGAGGTCCTGATACCAATAAGCAATGTCTGTGGGTAAATAGAGGAAGTGCTCACCGATGGTAGTTTCCAAATAAATGTGGCATGGAAGCTATCCAGCTGTGGTTCGTTGTCGGCATCTTCTTCATCAGGATCTGGATTCTCTTGCAGATAGTCTACAAGCGTTGCATTGGCCCCATCTTCTGGCGAATCAATATCAGAATCCATAATAGCAGGATCTTCTTCCAGCATGATGTCCGAAGCTTCCAAAATGGTGGGTTTCATCCAAAGGAGTGAGGTTGGGTGCATCCCAGATGCAAGGGAAGTTGCGAGGGAAATAGCTTCTGTTGTACGACTTTCGAACCTTGCTGCAGAAGCAAGTGGACTTGTCCAGCAACTGCGTAGGCTGAGGATATGGTCACGACGTTGCTGAAGAAACGGTGCGAGCTTCTCGTCTGGGGAAAAATCAGGACATTGCAGGTTTATCCATGTAAGTGAAGGACTTACTTTCAGGACATAGAAGAGAGAGTTCAAGTGCGGCAAGCTCGTCACCATACCAATGGCAGAGATTGTCAGCTTCAAGTCCTAATCGGCGCTGCTCTTCCAGACAGCGATCACTCTTCAGCACCCCATGGATCCCTCTGCGAACGTCCTGATCAGCTATCCAAAGCGGGACAACGCCAGGGGATGGAGTGATCCACACATCCTCCATGAGGGTTTGATCTGCACGCAGTTCAGCGAGTTTTGTGGGAAGAGGGTTTGGCACTGAAATGGACCACGAGGGGTCGTAGAGTTCAGCAAGGCGCTCACAATACGCATTGAACTTGTGGATGGCACTCATCAGAGCAGGCTGGCGCTTCGAAATGGCCTTCCGGGTCTGCTGGTGAAGCTTTGTGCCTGAAGATCTGTTAGTGTCATCCAGAAGAGATGATATGTCTTGATTAAGTACCTAGAGGCTTTTGTCCTCCGCTGACCACTTGATCCAATTTGTCCCATTCAAAGAAGGAACCGATTGCCCATTTCCGAATGTTGATCTTGAGATCGCGTGCTAAAAGAAGCGTCCGAACGAAGTCAAACCCGATACCATCCAGTTCAGGAAATTGGTCCTGAACGTTGAGTGAAGCGTACAAAGCATCAACTTTTGTCATCAGTCGATCGTAGGTCCGCTCTAATCCGTCAAGCACGGTGATTGATGCAGATGCTACCTCGTCCTTCTCGATGGCATTCCTAGCGGCCTGAAGTGTCTTCTCGGTAGCATCAAGGTCTGACTGCAAGGATATCACAGTGTCAAGTTGCCTCTTGAGGCAAGCAGGGGCATCTGACTGGAGATCACTTGAAGGTGTCAAGGACGAAAGTACAAGAACTTACGAGCACGGATAGATAATTGCGACTCCTTTTGGAGTGCCCACTGCTCCCTCAGCTGCTCTACAGTGCGGTTGCTATCTTCGACTTGTTCTCTGGCAGTACGCCCCTGGTCATCAACGCCATGGCGAAGACGGCACTTGATCCAATCACCAAGATCTGCTCGCATCTCGTGACCAACAGCGGCAGCATGGCGATCAATCAGCCATATCCGGCGTTTTCTCTGTCGATAGGTGTCAAGAGGCACGCAAACAAAGTGGAATGACATACTGATGATGAACGTTCGATCCCGATTAATTTGATGAGGCGGGACCACAAACGCTCCGTGCCCTCACTGTCAGAGAGGCCAAGGCCTTCTGTCAAGCGGGGATTGTAGACAAGCTGGCATGCCCACTCATGGCCGTAGGCATGCATCACAGTAGTTGCAAATTGCAGGCACTGCATAATATCAGCGCCAAGAATATCATGCTGTAACGTTGAATAAGACTTGTATGACGAGTGAGGCAAAACCTACCTTGGACACGATCCGTGCTGAAACGCAGGCAATGTCATAGAATCCAACTATGGTCACGTCCGGGGGAAGCAGTGTGAAAAGATGCTGTACGAGCGCCAATGCATACTTCTGTTGTTCACCAGGTGTGTCTATATTCGCAAAGAAGAGGGGGATGTCATGGCGACAGATCAGTGCCATGACGCCGGTATCGTCAAAACTATCCATCGCAGCTTTCTGTTTGTTGCCGTCGGCTGCTTCATACGACGTTTCGCAGGAATCGATAGCCTCGTCGGGCACAATCCTCCGATAGGCTTGTGCTGGTTTCTTGCGCTGCTTTTGGATATGTTCGCCCATCGAATCCACTTCCTCTTTTGGAAGAAAATAGATTGGATCGTAGAAGGACGGACAATCGCCAGCCGATCTTCGGTGTCGATGGTGGAAATTGCCATCCATGGCAACGTGGATATCACCACCTTCAGCAAGCAGTTTTCCAAATTTAGTACCTCTGAAGCATGCAGGACATCGCTGGACAAGAATAGGTGCGCATCGGGACAATGCTGAGTTGTGGGGAGGATTTGATGGTAGTTCCGGGGGTTGAGTCAGAGGCTCAGGCGCAGATTCAGATGTCAAGGGGCAGTGGAACTTCGAGGCATAGATACGATCTCGGCAAGATTCGACTACGTTCTCAACCTGTTTCTCAACTTCCACTTGCAAGACGTCATACCACTGGACAGCTGTGGCAAGGCTGCGACGAAAGGGATCCTGTAAAGCATCACCCTGTTGAGCTCGAGCTTAGTAGACTGTGTAGTAGAAAGATTGAGAGACGTACCTTCTTGTTGACCATGTGAAAACCATGGTGCGCATAGTGGGTATGGAGGGCAGCAGTGAGTGCATTGATAGCATCGCACGAGCGTTCAAAGAGCGCTCGATAGAGGCCAAGTAGGTCGAGAGAAACAGCCATCCAAGGCTGAGATGGCGCAGTGGGGAATACCCCAAAATGAACGAGAACTTGCGGAAGTGCGGCACATTCGCAGCTAATTACATCAATGGATGTGAAATCTGTCAACAGCGATAAGCGACATCAGGAGAAATGCATTGGTGGTACTTACGATCGAATAGAAGGCACACAATGCCCGTCTTTCTGCGGTCGCACATGGACTGTGTGCACAACAACATTGTATGTGGGAGTGGCGCAAGTGGTTTTCCGAGAGTACGGGAATAGTAATTCACATATGGAGCGACCAGTCTCGGAAGGAGGGACTTCCATTGATGATAGAGGCGCTCGGCAGTTGTGTCAGGGTTGATGCGTCGCATGCGTTTGGGCGGTGGGACTTCAAGGTCAGGATGAGGTTCATGTGCAACATCATCTTCCCCGAGGTGGGGGGGTGAGTCGGATGGGTCAAAGTCAAGGTCGAATGACACGTCTCCATCAGGCTGGGGAGCGGCTCTTGTATTGCCCTCAAAGTTGGTCGTAGCATCAGGCAGTGCAGCATCGATGGCGCTTGTGCCATTTCATAGGGCTTGAAGTCGTCTGAGGAGCTTCTCGCGTTCAGCAGACTGACCAGGAACAGCAATCACTCGCTGCATTTGGTGCTTGTCCCGCGGTCGCTTTGGACTGGAAAATTGCAGCCCAAGGCCAGCAGTTGAAGGTTGTGCTCTGTGCGTTCCGGGACGAGGAGCCATGGCAAATAAAAGTTGGTGAATGGGAAACGAGTGGCAGTTGAATTGAGGAAGGACTCACCCGAGAGACCATTGCAAGACCATCATAATGAGACGTCCACTGGTAGATCCCGATGGTGAGGGGAGGTTTGGGAGTGCTACGCAAGAGGCACCCAGGTTGACCTCAAGAGGGACATGAGGACTCTTCGCGAGGCGCGAACGAGGTTCCGGATGCTCCCATATGAGTATACGGAAGGTCTATTTTTAGCGCTTCAGGAGGTCCGGCCTTAGAGGTCTAATATACTTGACATAAAAAAGGGGCCTGTAAGGCCTCTATTGGTACCGAGAATCCACTGCCTGAGGTGCTACCGCTGATGTCCACCCAAACCAAGTTGGTACATTTGAGGGCCAAGGCGTCCCCATGGACATCAGCAAAGCTCGTGCAGAGGGGAAGTGTTTCAAGTGCGGTGGTGTTTGGCCATGCAAAGAACACTCTTGCCCCTGTCGTCAGGTGCGTTTCATTGAATTCAAAGGTGCTAAGATCTTCTATCAGAATAGCGAAGAGCTGGCTGAAACTATGGAAGTCATTAAGCGCAATGAGAAGGATTTTGGAAACGGGGCGTAGTTACCGGTTGAACTACCACCCCCGCATGTACATCGTCAAATCGCTTTAAACCCCTCGACGATGAAACGGCTGTCCTGCGTGATGATAACCACCCACCTGCTAAGTCTCCTCCAGCTTCACCTGTTGTCGCTGCTTCCCCCGCTAACTCGTCTGCCTTACCCCCGGTAGGCATGTTGACTCCACAATCTCACCCCCCCACCATTACAATTCATTGCAAAACTCCTAGGGCGTCCGTTGTAGACATACCCAAGGAGCCAATTACCCCAGAAGAGACTTCATCCCATGCGGATAAATGACCCTCACAACACACCCCGAAAGGCGGCCGTTTGTCCTGGTACAACACTGTTGACCCTTGGTCTATTCGCCGGATCAAGTCCGTCATCAACAACAAAGACGACCAGTGCTCTCTCTCCCACCTCCGTTCCTTCGTCCACGACTCTCGCCTATCTGAAGTCGTCCCCTCCCTTGTCGTGGACCTTCGCTCTCTCTCTGTCTCGGATGCCCATTGGGTCCTCCGTGATCTCCAACAGCACCCCTGATTTGTTCGTTGTGCCACTTCCTCCCCCAACTCTCTCGAACTGTCCGTCTCTCTCCTCACCAACAATGGCCGTGACTTCACTGTCAAAGCTCTTGTGGATTCTGGATGTACCAGGTCTTCAATCGACCGCGCCTTTGTCCTTGAGAAAGAGATGAATACCCACAAGCTACCCCGTCCCATCCCGGTTTACAATGCAGATGGAACCCACAACTCAGCTGGCAACATCGAAGAATTCGTCATCGTCGAACTCAAGGTTGATGACCATTCCGAACAGATCGCGTTGGCCATCACCAACCTTGGGACCAACACAATCTTTCTGGGCCACGACTGGCTTAAATCGCACAACCCCGACATCAATTGGAAGGAGGGGACAATTACCTTCCAATGTCAAGATGACCACGTGCCAGGTCTGATCAATACAGAAGATGACGACGACGACGATGAAGAATGTATCCGTTTCCAGGATGGTGACCGGTTGTTCCAATTGGACATGGACACGTACATCTGCAACATCTCTACGGATATTGCGGCAGCGGTGAATCAACAGAAAAAGGCAAAGACCTTCAAGGAGGCGGTCCCCCATCATTACCATGACTATGAGGACGTCTTTGCAAAGGAAAACTTCGATGAATTACCCCCGCAACGCCCCTGGGATCACGCTATTGAGCTGACACCTGGCGACCACATCATCGACTGTAAAACATACAACCTCTCCCCTGCCGAACAGCAAGAGCTGGACGCTTTCTTGGAGGAAAACCTCCAGTCTGGACGCATCCGTCCGTCCAAATTGCCTTTCGCATCCCCCTTTTTCTTCATGAAAAAGAAGGACGGATGACTCCGCCCAGTTCAAGACTATCACAAGTTGAATGCCATCACTGTCAAGAACCGCTACCCCCTCCCTCTCATCTCCGAGCTTATCGACAAGCTGAAGACCGCTAAGTACTTCACCAAGCTTGATACCTGGTGGGGGTACAACAACGTTCGGTTGGTGGATGGCAATGAATGGAAGGCCGTGTTTCGGACCAACCGGGGCTTGTTTGAGCCCCTCATCATGTTCTTCGGGCTGACAAATTCTCCTGCGACATTTCAAACCATGATGAACCATCTGTTTCGCAACTTGATTAACAAAGGGAAGGTGATCATTTATATGGATGACATTATGATTTTCACCACTTCTCTTGATGAGCATCGTACTGTTGTTCGTGAAGTCCTTCAGATTCTCCACGACAACAAGCTATATCTCAAACATGAGAAATGCGATTTCGAGGCCCTCGAGACTGAATACTGTTACAACTCGCCTAGCCCCTATCCCTTTTTCGGCCTAACCCCTGTCTCACACCTGTGAGAACCGTCCATACACTTGTACCTCACCCCCGTCCTCGTCCCCCCCTGGCTTTAAGGAGACCATCATCGTCCCTAACATGACTCCTTCGCCTGGTCTTACCACTCACCACCACTCGGACCCTTCTTCCTCCGTCCTTACCCCACTTTGAATTACTTCCTCCGTCCTACTCCCTGCCATAGATCCGTTCCCGTGCCTATCCAGGAACACCCTTCTTACCCATCACCTTGGACCTCCACCGGTCACATCTAGGGATCTTCCCCATCACCATCATTTGTCCTCACATCTGCCCAGGATCTTCCCCTAGCGCCCCCGTACGCTTTTCCTTATCTCTATTCACCTTGACACCTTTCATCTACCTTACCACCGGTGCTATTGGCACACCCTTACCCTAGTCATGCATCTACCGACGTCATGCTGTAATATTTCCCCTTCACCCCCGCTTACGCGGCCCTTACCTTGGACATTTCACACTTGTCACCTTGGCTTATGCGTCCTTCTGACATCCCCGCCCTCCACCCATGCCCTTAGCCCACATTTGGGCTCCTCTTCATTCGTTATCCTTATATACTGGACGATCCTAGCTCGTAGTACTCTAACTTCAGCTTACCGGTTCTACCTCTGGACTTGTACTTTGTCCACACCGGCTATACCCTTGTATTCGCGTACCCTGCCTATGCAAACCCCTTGATCGCCTTCTTCTGTTGTCTGGCGCCCCCGTCAGGACATCCTTGATAAGAAGTCGCCCACCAGTCTACGTCTCGGACCTACCCAGGTTCGAACGTAACAAATACCTTGGGCTCGTTGTCTCGCAGAACGAAGTGAAGATGGATCCTGCAAAAGTCGCCGCAATACAAGATTGGCTGGTACCCTCCTCTAAGAAGGAACTTCGGAGTTTCCTGGGGTTCCTTAACTTCTATTGCCGTTTCATCAAAGGCTTTGCACAACTTGTGTGTCCACTCAACGCCCTCACATCTATCAAAAAGGATTTCATCTGGGATAGCGCCTGTCAATCTGCCTTCACACTCCTCAAAACCTCACTTTCCAATGCACCAACCCTTGCAATGCCCACCGACCTTGACCCATACCGCGTCGAAACTAACGGTTCCGGTGTCGGGATAGGCGCAGTGCTCTCGCAACGCCAAGATTCAACTTGGCGTCCTGTTACAACTCGCCTAGCCCCTATCCCTTTTTTGGCTCCAACCCCTGTCTCACACCTGTGAGAACCGTCTACACACCTGTACCTCGCCCCTTGTCCTCGTCTATCCTCGCCTTGGAAGACTGTCATCGTCCCTAACATGACTCCTTCGCTTGGTCTAACAACTTGACACCACTCGGACTCTTCGTCATCCGCCTGCATCCCCACTCCGAGTTACCTCCTCCGACCTACCCTCCACCATAGACCCGTTCCCATGCCTATCCAGGAACGCCCTACTTCCCCGTCACCTTGGACCTTCACCAGTCACATCTAGGGATCTTCCCCATCACTATCGTTTGTCTTTGCATCTGCCCCGGATCTTCCCCTGGCACCCTCGTACGCTTTCTCTTCGTTTCTCATTCACCTTGTTACCTCTTCATTTACCTTACCACCAGTGCTATCGGCACACCCTTCACCCTAGTCATGCATCCGCCGACGTCATGCTGTAGTTTTCCCTTTACCCTGCTTACGTGGCCCCACCCTTGCTTATTTCACACCTGGCACGTTAGCTTGTGCGTCCTTCTGACGTCCTCGCCCTTTGCCCGCACCCTCGGCCCACATTTGGGCTCCTCTTCATTTGTATACTTATATACCGGACACTTAGTACACTTATTCCCTATCTTGATCTTACCTGGTACCTCCCTTGTACCTTGTACCTATGGACTTCCCCTAGCGTCGTAGCACTTGTACTTCGCACCCTGCTCAATGTCCATTCCCTTGATCATCTTCTACCGTCGTCTGGCGCCCCCGTCAGGACTTCCTCGATTAGAAGATGCCACCAGGTCTACGTCCCGGCCTACCTGGTTGGAATGTAACACATCCCATTGCCTTCATCTCTTGCTCTCTCAATGACGCCGAGCGCAACTACCATGCCGCTGACCTTGAGATGCTTGCCGTCGTTTTTGCCCTAAAGGAGTGGCGTCATTACCTCCTCAGGTCTCACTCTCCGTTTGAGATCCTCACTGACCATAAAAACCTAGAATTTTTCTGCAAGCCCCAAGACCTTTCGCGTCGTCAGGCGCGTTGGCAGCAAATCCTCCAGGAATACGACTTCACCTTTTCTCACCGACCTGGTAAGACCAACCCAGCCGATCCACTGTCCCGGAGGCCCGACTATGCGAAGGGGGTGGAATCCGACAATTCGTAACAAACGCTCCTTCTGGACCATCTTTTCACAGGTCCTCAGACGGCAGCTGCCCTCTCTACGGCTTCCACCCTGCCTCATCCCTTGCCACGTCGCGAGGTCGAACAACCCTCGATACACCCTGACTCAGTTGAGGCCGCCATCCACAAAAACCAATACAAGAGAGAGCAGTATGTCAAGGAGGGTCTTACACGAGATGGGTCGCCATGGAGTGAACGAGACGGGATCGTCTACTGGAACGATGCTCTCTATGTTCCCCGAGAGCAGACGATCTGGGACCGGATTTTACAGGAACACCATGACCACCCTCTCGCAGGACATCCAGGAGTCCGGCGCACCCGAGACCTCATCACTCTTAAGTATTACTGGCCCAGCCTCTGAAAAGATATTGAGAGGTACGTCAAAGGCTGCGACCGCTGCCAGAAGACAAAGCCTAAGCCTGTGTCGAAACATACCCCGCTCCATCCCAACTCCATTCCCTCTGCACCTTGGGACGAGATCTCCATCGATATCATCAGTCCCCTACCGGAATCCAACGGGAAGAACACGATCCTCAACGTCGTCGACCGCTTCTCGAAGATGATTCACATCTTCCCCATCCATGACACTATCACTGCCCTCAGTGTTGCTAAAGTGTATTGTGACCATGTGTTTAAACTCCATGGGATCCCAAAAAAGATTATCTCGGATCGCGGGCCACAGTTTGTCTCGTTGTTTATGAAGGACCTCTATACGCTGCTCAAAATCGAGGCCAACCCATCCACTGCTTACCACCCCCAGACAGACGGACAGACGGAACGTCTCAATGCGGAGGTCAAGCAATACCTCCGTATCTACACAAACCACAGACAAACCGACTGGGCCGAATGGCTCCCGCTTGCTGAATTCGCCCACAATCAGCGCACCTCTTCTGCGACCGGATTTTCCCCTTTTATGCTCAACTATGGTCAGCAGCCGCTCATGGGAGTAGATCGATGCAATGAAGTTCGAAATGAGTCCGCCCAAGACTTTGTCCAACACATGAAACAGACGCAGGAGGAAGCTCGTGTGGCATTAGCACACGCAGCAGCAGACATGAAACGTTTCCATGATCGGCACGCTCAGGACCGCCGGGAGTATCACCCAGGAGACCTGATCCTACTCAAAGCAACCAACATACGCTCAGATAGGCCGTCCCGCAAATTAGATGACAAGCGCTACGGACCATTCAAAGTTGTTGCTAAGGTGGGTGCCAGCGCATATAAACTAAAGTTGGACAGATCTTGGAAGGGTATCCACCCTGTCTTCAACGAGTGTCTACTCTGGCCGTACGCCCCAGGCCAGTTCTCATCCCAAAAGAGGCCACCACCCCCTCCACCAGTCCTCGTTAATCAGGCCGAAGAACAGGAGGTTGAGTCGATCATCGACTCTCACGAACGCCGCGGCCACATCGAGTACCTTGTCCACTGGAAGGGCTTCCCTCACGAAGAGCGCGAATGGAAAAAGGACACTGAACTTGCTAATGCTCGTGACACTGTCACCCAATTCCACCGCATTCACCCTACTGCCCCCCACCCTCACCCGACCATGAAGCTGTGTTCTCATGTTGACGATCTCAACCCTCCCTGCACCTGTCCTATTTGCCGTGGAGTCCCGCTCCCGACGCCTGCACCACTCTTTCTTTCTAAAGACTTTACTTCTTTCCGTTCTCAATTTGACCGCTTCCCTTATTCTTACTTCGATTTTCCCCTGATCAATTGCCGTGGTCGTCAATCATTAGGGGGGGGATAATGTTAGAACTTTTCACCTTTCCGTCTTGCTAATCGACGATACCTTTCGCATATGTCATCCGAATGCCATTCCTTACATTTACCTTAGATTCCTTTATACAAGTTGGAACCCTACTCTCATATATAAGGACTGCGCTTCACTCATGTATTCCCTACTTTCGGAATAGTTACTCGTTCGTCAGAATTGTGATTCGTTTTGGGTCGCCTCTGTTCGTTGCCTAACAGGTGATTAGTCCAGTCCGTTTGCCCGTAGCGCAACACGACTGAGTTTATCCGTTTAGCCCCGTGTGCACCCTCATCGAGATTATATTTCTATCATTTACATTATATTTACTCTCTTGTTCATTTACATTGCAACCGTACTTGTGCTCGGAAGGCGGCTCGTGGTGCCCTCGGAATCGCCTATCATAATCTCCAACTCCAAGTTTGTGACCATCAAGGGCCGCCACTGTGGTAAGTAGTCTGGTGACCAACTTTCCCGTCTATGAGGCAAACCGTCGATAGCCTGGAGGGTGTCCGGAGTTGTCGCAGTGTTGAAACGTTGATACACCCAGTGAAAACTTGCTCGAAGTGTTTGACGCGGTAGGACTCCACTACACCTTACTTAGTTTGGAAATACTACCCCTAAATGCGACTGAACGATCTACTGTATATACCGACTTGCAACCCATGTGGTCATGGGCATATGCTCGGAGCTTCCAACATCTACACAATCTAGTATGGAATCATCACGACAGGTACCCAACAAGTTCACGCTTCGACACCGCGACAATCCTCCTAAACGTGTTTGACATTGATCAGTTCAAGTACAATGGACTGCACAGGCGGCGGCGGCGGCACGGTCACCACAACGTTCATTGAGGCTATTCTGTGTGTTCCACTGGACGTCTTAATTCGATTTGCTTCGTTGATTAACGATCGACTCCCTCACGACTGCATAACGACTTTCAATGATGAAGATAAGGCCGACGCACTCCGTGCATGTATGATCGTGTCACTCCTGACGGAAGGTCGTGTTGTTCCACGCACATTTCAGCTTCAGGCCTCCCTGGAGATGCATCACCGCCGCGATTGTATCGTTACCGGTACTGGGAGTGGGAAGACATTGTATTTACTGATACCTCTTCTCCTTCGTCCCTAATCAATTTCCATCATGATCTCTCCACTTAAGTGCCTCCAAACAACTTAGGTAAATGATAACATTCAAGCTACTAATGGTTTAATAAAGTATCATTGTAATCGGGCGAACGAGAGCAAAAAGGTTGGGATCAAGACGATTGCAATCAATGAGGATACACCATCAAAATCGTTTGTTCACGGCACGCAGCGACTTGTCCAGTACTTTTCTTTTATATATCAAGACAGTTTTATGCTACATTTGCGTCGAAGAACGAACAAAGTCTCGTCAACGAAAGACAAGTTTGCAAAAGGAAGAATTAGAACACATACCTCTCCTCAAAGGGACAGTTTGAGAACTCGCGTTCGAGATGGGAGTACTCATCCAACCACTTTTCCAGGATACGGATAAATTCTCCATGCGATACTTCTGTGCGAGATCGCCTGGCGGCTGTGTAAAGCGTGCTATTCCGGAACAAGTTGAAAGTAGCCCCGATCAAATGTGTAATCGGCCGGTGCAAACCCTTTGGCCAATTGTTCATCAGACATTCCTTGAATTCGGCGCTTTGAAGGATGCTCTTTGCGCCACTGGGATCCGTGATAGTAGAATGCTTTTGTTTGGCTATGTTCTTCGGATCTCCATCCGCCCAATCGGCATACTCTTTTGGCCAATTTCTCACATGGGAAAGACGACCGGAACCAATGGGCTGAACAAACCCAGCCTCGTCGGCTTGACGCAACTCCGTGGCGGAAAGTGGGCCTGCATAGGAGAAAAAGAAGAGGAAAAGCACATAGAGGAATGATTCTACGTCGTCGAACTGTGTATGCTTCTCACCCCAAAGGACATTATAGGAAATATAAGGAAATGTTCCCTTGGAGTTGTGTGAGCCGACAATGACATCTGATTCGTGGGGGACGCTTACGGTTCGCAGCCCTTTGGTGGGCTCGGTCTCACCCGGTTCGAGGGGACTAGAATGTCGCTGCTCGGCGGCTGAGCTATATGGGTCTCGAGGTTGAGGAAGTGAGGGTAGTGTTGGTGTCTCGGCCTTTTGTAAAACGGCCATGTCAAAATCGATCAGATATCCTCGCTCATGTCCGGGGCGAAGCCCGAGAACGATGTTGTTTTCGCTGATGTCACGGTGCAAAATCTCGATCTTCGTAAGATATTCGTGCCCTGAAATGCCGTCGCATCAATATATCATGTTATCCATCACAGCGCAACAACAATACATACCTAGTAATGCGCCGCGTAACCCTCGTACGAAATCATACACACCCCAAAAGTACTTCACTGGGCGTTTCAACTCGGAGGCAGAAATGCTCAACACCCGATTTTCAACACGCAATCTGGCAATCTGATCATCGAGAAAGCCCCTGATCGCACCGAGGGTTGTGCAC
>JBBPSX010000063.1:0-23691 GCA_038093815.1 Neoboletus cf. brunneissimus | reverse complement strand
AACAAGACCTTTGCAGGTAACTCCCAAGAGAACTAGACTGGGGTACAGTCGTAGCCTCTTGGATCTTTATATACTAAATACTATTTGTACATGTTGATATTGTATCTACAATATAGGGTTGTCAGTAATTAAATACATGAGGTAGAAGCATGGATCATAGAATGGAAGAAGCGGAGATTAAATAGTCATGCAACACATGAGGTGTGGTAGAATGGAAGAGAAGCATGATGTGCACTGCACAGAGATGATCGTGAGAATAAAATATAACCTACTATAGATATATGAAAGTCTAAATAGAAGTGTCAGTAATAAGACTAAATGGAGATAGATCTTGATCGGGAGATCTATAGATACGAGGAATGAGTCATGTGACAATCGGTCATGTAATGAATGGAATAGGAGTCTGAGTGGTTACGATGTTATCTCCTGTAATGTGATGAGTGATTATTAGATAGAAAAATAAGATGATCATAATGAATCAGATATCTAATCTGATAAGATAAAGAAAAATGATAAGTTGTAAAATAATAGGATAAGGTGAAGAATGAGTATCATAGTTACTGGTCCGTAACAGCTGTCAAGTTCTTGATGCGGGAGGCAATTGCAGATAGGAAGGTTTTGGAGATAACCAATGGTAGGGCACAGGGTTCATAGCCCATCATGAGATAGAATGGGGATTGGTTGGTGACAAAGTGGGGGCAGTGGTTGTGGGCAAACTTGGCATTGGCAATCGAGTCAGCCCAGGTTGTGGGGTATGCTCCACAAAAGATCCAAAGATAGGTCTCGACCTCTTGGTTGATGCGCTCAATTTCTCCATCTGTTTGAGGGTGATAGGCAGTGGAGAGGGCAAGGTCATAGTTAAGGAGTTTTCTGAGTTCTCTAGTGAACGCTGAGGCAAGTTGAGGTCCCTTGTCAGAGATGTCCTTGTCAAAGAGGCTGAAGTGTTTGTAAATGGAAAGGAAAAAGAGTATGGCGGTGCCCTCCATAGTCATGATCTTGTTAGTGGGGCACAGGATCACTCCCTTAATAAGCCCATGGTCAACCATGACCAAAAGAGAATCAAAGCCCCTGGATGGGGGGAGGTGTTATGGTTCAACCAGGGGATGGGCGACCGTAGACCCGAAGGGTAGAAGCTCAAGGTAGTCAGGTCAAGAATGAAGGTGGCTACATTGAGAGCCCTTGGTGTGGATGCAGGAGGAGGTGAGGATCAAAGGTCCGAGGCCTCAGTCAACTCAGGTCAAATGCCTTGTTGTCGAGAACGAAGGATGTGACTTAGCTCGGCCAGTCCAGTGACAGGCAAAGGGGGGGTTGCACAGAGGTGAGCTTTTCAGAGAGTAGATTCAGGAAGCTAAGCTAGGGTACAGGAGCACTAGCTAGCTGTTTAAATAATGTACCCTACTGCGCACAGACCAAGTCAGGAATGGTAGGTATAGGGCAGGGGGGAAAGGGTGCACATGGTGTCCGAGTGGGGGTACTACAGCTGTTATGAGTATGGTCCACGTGACAGGTCATGGGACACCTCTTCCCACAATCACGGAGACCGACGAATGGGAAGACATTCTATTAACCTTAGGAGACGAATAGGTGTGGAACACTGCCTTCATGGAGGCTTTTGGCGATGACCCAGTGGCGAGGACATAAGCATGGACCCTTTTCCTCTATCTCTCCTGCGACCCTCCTCAGGCACTATTCCCTCTACTTATTAACCCCGGTTGATCTCTCCTCATTGGCCTGGACTCTATATCTCAGTAGCATTCTCTCATATGCTATGTCGTAGTTCCCCCTTTTTTAGTACCACCGAGCGGGCTCTGAACTCTTACTATAAATAGCACATAGCTTCCTTGTGTACAGTAACTTTGATCTACACATCACTTTGTGTCTACAAGTTCCGAGATCGCATCTCCCCGAACTCGGCTCGCCCCTCTCCCCTTTCCCTTCGCTAGGAAGTAACACCCCTAACTGTACCTCCTTGGAGACCTAGCTCCAGGAAGCTAAACCGTCCATCTGGGACTTAGCAGACACAAGTTGTGTTACTTGTTACACCCCAAATGTAACAACAGCAAGGTCATGAAATTGAACAGGACAGAGTCAATAGCCGGAGATGAAGATCGGAGATGAAAGGGGTGCTGCCTGGGGTGGAAGGGAAGGGTTCGGAAAAGAACCCGGGCTAGGCTGTATGTTTTAAGGTTTAAATGAAAAGAGGCTGTGACCAACCATGACTAAAGGGAACGTGAGAAGTAAGAGGCATGGGTAGAGCTAGGGTGAGCGAAAAGAAGAAAGGAAAAAGGTGGATGAGAGAATGGATTGTAACAGGAGGTCAGTGATGAGATCACAGGAGATCTGCTGGAATGGGTGGGTGCAGGTAGAGCAGATAGGGGTGAGTGGGGGAACGGTGAGGTGGGTGTTTGACTTGTTTTGCTGGCAGACGGCACACCCCTCAATGTAGTGGTGAACAAAGGAGGCAAGATCAGGCCATCAGAATTCACAGGCAATGAGTTGGTGGGTTTTGAGGTAGCCAGGGTGGCTGCTGGAGGCATGGTCATGGTATTATTGGAGAATGAAGCAGCAGAGGGAGGAGTTGGCAGGAATATAGATGCAGCCATTGTTACAACTCATCCAGCCCCTATCCCTTTTTCGGCTCAATCCCTGTCTCACACCTATGAGAACCATTCGTACACCTGTACCACAGTCCCTCGTCCTCATCCCTCCTCGTCTAGGGAGGCTGCCATCGACCCTAACGTGACTCCCTTGCTTGATCTAACGACTAGATGCAACTTGGATCCTTCATCCTCCACCCTCGTCCCCACTCCGAGTTACCTCCCCCGTCCTACCCTCTGCCATAGACCCATTCCCGTGCCTATCCAGGAACGCCCTTCTTCCCCGTCACCTTGGACCTTCACTGGTCACATCTGGGGATCTTTCCTGTCACCATCATTTGTCCTTGTATCTGCCCAGGATTGTTATGTTCCAACTGGGTGGCTGGAGACGTAGGCCTGGTGGGATCTTCTGATTGAGGAAGTCCTGATGGGGGCGCCAGACAACAGCAGAAGATGATCAAGGGATGGACATTGGCAAGGTGCGAAGTACAAGTGCTACATCGCTAGGGGAGGTCCAGGGTCCAAGATGCAAGGTACTAGGGGGGGGGGTACCAGGCAAGACGAAGATAGGGAATAAGTGTACTAGGTGTCTGGTATATAAGTATGTGAATCAAGAGGAGCCCGAATGTGGGCTAAGGGTGTGGGCAAAGGGCAAGGCCATCAGAAGGACGTGCAAGCTAAAGTGCCAGGTGTGAAATAAACAAGGGTAGGGGCCGCATAAGCGGGGGCGAAGGGAAATACTACAGCATGATGTCGATAGACGCATGACTAGGGCAAGGGGTGTGCGGATAGCACCAAAGGTAAGGTAAATGAAAGTCTACAAGGTGAATAAGAAGAAGGGAAAGCATACGAGGGCACCAGGGGGAGATCCTGGGCAGATACAAGGACGAATGATGGTGATGGGGAAGATCCCCAGATGTGACTGGTGAAGGTCCAAGGTGATGGGGAGAGAGGGCGTTCCTGGGTAGGCACGGGAACGGATCTAGGGCAGAGAGTAGGACGGAGGAAGTAACTCAAAGTGGGGCGGGTGTGGACGACGATGAGTCCGAGTGGCGTCTAGTCGTTAGACCAAGCAAGGGGTTCACATTAGAGGGCAGTGACGGTCTCCCTAGGCGAGGAGGGACGAGGACAAGGGGCGAGGTACAGGTGTACGGACGGTTCTCACAGGTGTGAGACAGGGGTTAGGCCAAAAAAGGATAGGGGCTCAGATGAGTTGTAACAAGGATCTCCCCCTGGCGCCCTTGTACACTTTCCCTTTCTTCTTATTCACCTTGTAGACCTTCATTTACCTTACCACTGGTGCTATCCGCACACCCCTTGCCCTAGTCATGCGTCCACCAATGTCATGCTGTAGTATTTCCCTTCGCCCCGCTTACGCGACCCCTATCCTCACTTATTTCACACCTGGCACTTTAGCTTGCACATCCTTTTGACAGCCCTGCCCTTTGCCCACACCCTTGGCCCACGTTTGGGCTCCTCTTGATTCGTCTACTTATATACCGGACACCTTAACATACTTATTCCCTATCTTCGTCTTGCCTGGTACCCACCTAGTACCTTGCACCTGGGCTTCTCCTAGCGTTGTAGCATCTGTACTTCGCACCCTATGCCAATGCCCACCCTTCGATGATCTTCTACTGTTGTCTGGTGCCCCCGTCAGGACTCCCTTGATTAGAAGATCCCACCAGGCCTACATCTCCAGCTACCCGGTTGGAACGTAACAGCCATTATATGTGAGGACACTTTCAAGCAACTGCCATGGGGAGGTGCGAGAGTGTAAGAACATTGGAGTGTCAGTGGAGAGGGACTGGAGTGCCTGGAGGGCACAGGGGTTGTTCGTCAAGGTGGATTTAATACGGGCAAAGAGGGCAGTGTCAATAAGGTGGATAAAGAGGGAGGGGGGTAGGAGAGTAACTCCTTGATTGTCTATGTCATGGGGGAGATGATTTGGCCAGCGTGAGAGAGTGTCAGGCCTGGTGAGTTGGGAGCCAGGGATGTGGACGATTTTAAGGTCAAAGTTGGTGAGGTCAAGGAGCCAGCATGCCTGGCATCGGTTGAGGGTCTGGGAGGATCAGAAGTAGGTGAGGTTCTTATGGTCAGTGAAAATCTGGACAGGGAAGGGGGAGCCGTGGAGGTAGTGTCACCAGGCCTTGAGGACATGGATGACAGCAAGGAGTTCCCTGTTATAGATGTCATAGTTGTGCTTGGCAGGGATAAACGACTGAGAGAGGTAGGAGCAAGGGTGCCAGTTGCCATTTGAATCGGTTTGGAGAAGGATAGCTCCTGAAACATACTTTGATGTGTCAGTGGCAATGGCGAAGGGAGTGGATAGATCGGGGAGGTGGAGGATAGGTTTCTCAAGGAAGAGCTGTTTAAGTTGTTGGAAGGTGGACTCGCAAGAGGGGGACCACTCCCATTTGGTCGTCTTTTTGGTAAGGTTGATGAGGGGGTGAGCAATATTGGAATAGCTTGGAATGAATCAGCAATAGAAGTTGGCAAAGCCAAGGAAGGAGCAGCAGATCCCTTTGACAGTGGTGGGCTGGGGCCATGTGGAGATGCCTTTGAGTTTGACTGGGTCCATGGCAAGCTGGTTGGGTTTGATGATCATGCCAAGGTACATATTCGACCTGCTCAGCAGTGAAAGTACACTTCTTGAGCTTGAGGTGGAGATTGAGCTCTGTCATCCATTGAAGGACGTGTCTGGTACACTCTTCATGGGTCTTAGCATCAGGGGAGAAGATGAGGAGGTCGTCCATGTAAATGACAAGCCATCCTTTAGCAATCATGTCAGAGAAGGAATCATTCATGAACTGTTGGAATGTGGCGGGGGAGTTGGTTATCCCAAAGAACATGACCATAGGTTTGAAGAGGCCTTTGTGGGTGATGAATGCACTTTTCCACTGGTGTCCATCCTTGATCTGGACATTGTTGTACCCTCATTGCACATCAAACTTGGTGTAGAGTTAAGAGCCACAGAGTTTGTCAATAAGGTTGGATATTAATGGAAGGGGGTAAGTATTGTGGATTGTATATTCATTTAGATATCAATAGTCTTGACAGGGGCAGAGAGAACCATTCTTCTTCTTTACGAAGAACAGGGAGAAGCCTGGTGGGAGTTCGAAGGATGGATCTTTCTGGTTTTAAGGTTTTCATCAAGGAAGACTTCTGCCACAAGTCATTCTTTTGGGGCGAGAGGGTAGGCTTTGGTGATCTTTGGGATGAAGGATTTGTCAAGATTGATTTCATGGTTGTAGGGGCGGGAGGGTGGCATGGCAGTGGCCTCCTCATCAAAGACTAAGGTGAACTGGGGGTACTCGGGGGGAAGTGAGATGGGTTTCTTTGTGGCTTTGGCTGCTATGGCAAGGTTGGTGGCAGTGGTCAGTTTTCAGATGAGAAGGGAGTCCCTAGAGATAAAATGGGAGCTGCATTTGAGAATGCAATTTACTGTGTGTTCAGTATAGGTAGCCCTAATCCAGTCGTTCTCTGACAGGTGGTCAAGATAGGAGTAGAGGTGCAAATCTTTGGTTGGGGTGGTATGGACATGTCTGTGAAGGTGAGGAGTTTCTGGGCAGTGGAACTTGGAGTCATGGCGGTGGATGTCTATTACTTGAGTGAGGAAGAGTTCCTCAAATTGATCTATGGACTCATCAAGCTGGATGGTAGGAGTGGCCCAGTCAATGCTTGGGTTGGCTGAGTGAAGCCAGGGGAGACTGAGGATGAGGTTCTCGTGTCCACAGTTCATGACATGGAAGGTTACTTGTTGGGTGATCCCTTTGATGTTGACAAAAAGGTCAGCAGTGAACTTAATTACCCTGTCCTTGTTGTAGGAGGCATCAACATTACAGACTAGAATAGGCTCTTTCAGGTGTTTGATGGGGAGGTGGTGTTTGTGGACAAAGTCCCAGTCAATGCAGGAGATGTCTGCACTGCTGTTGATGAGAGCTCAGGTTTCGACGGCTTTCAAGGTGTGCAAAGATATGATGACTTGAATGGAGATCTGCATTTTCTTGGAAATATCTCATACTAGTACAGAGGCACATGAAGAGGTAGGGGAAGGAGGCATTGAAGCTGCTTCCCCATTTAAAAACCCAAGGAGGTGTAGTGGACCCAGCATACAACTAGGGTATCTTCTTCGTCATCCTCGCAATCAATCAGGTTAGGGACATCATCTTTCTCCTTCCCTTTCCCTTTGTCCTTAGTTTCTTTGGCTATCACATTCACCTGTTTGCAAGGGGAGGTAAAGTGGGGGTACTGGGCAGACCCATGGCCTGGCTTGTGGCAGTGAAAGCAGAGTTTCTTTTCAATGCATTGTTTCTTGATAGTTGGTGTTACAACCTGCCTAGCCCCTATCCCTTTTTCAGCTCTAACCCCTGTCTCACACCTGTGAGCGCTGTCTGTACACCTACACCTCGACCCTAGTCCTTGTCCCTCCTCGCCTAGGGAGGCTGTCACTGTCTTCAAAGAGACTCCCTTACCTGGTCTTACGACCCGACACCACTCGGATCCTCTGTCTTCCGCCCTTATCCCCACTCCAAGTTACCTCCTCCACCCTACCCTCCACCATAGACCTGTTCCCATGCTTATCCAGGAATGCCCTTCTTCCCTGTCATCTTGGACCTTCACCGGTCGCATCTGGGGATCTTCCCCATCACCGTCATTTGTCCTCGTATCTGCCCAGGATCTTCCCCTGGTGCCCTCATACGCTTTTCTTTATTCTTATTCACCTTGCTGTCCTTCATTTACCTTACCACCGGTGCTATCTGCACACCCCTTGCCCTAGTCATGCATCTTACCAATGTCATGCTGTAGTTTGCCCTTCGTCCCCACTTACGCGGCCCTTATCCTGTTTATTTCACACTTATCACCTTGGCCTGCGCATCCCTCTGACGTCCTCGCCCTCCGCCCATGCCCTTGGCCCACATTTGGGCTCCTCTTGATTCTTTTACTTATATACCGGACCTCTTTATACAATAGTTCTCTACCTTCATCTTGCCTGGTATCCCCTAGTATCTCGCGCCTGGTACCCCCTGGTATCTCCCTAGAACCTTGTACCCATGGACTTCCCCTGGCATTGTAGCACCCGTACTTCGCATCATCTGCCAATGTCCATTCCTTTGACGATCTTCTACCATTGTCATCACCTTGGCTTGCACGTCCCTCTGACGTCCTCGCCCTCTGCCCATGCCCTTGGCCCACGTTCGGGCTCCTCCTGATTCCTTTACTTATATACCGGACCTCTTTGTATGATAGTTCTCTACCTTTGTCTTGCCTGGTATACCCCTAGTACCTCACACCTGGTACCTCCCTAGTACCTTGTATCCATGGACTTCCCCTAGCGTTGCAGCACCTGTACTTCGCATCACCTGCCAATGTCCATCCCTTTGATGATCTTCTACCGTTGTCTGGCACCCCCGTTAGGACTTCCTCAATTAGAAGATCCTACCAGGCCTACATTTCTGGCTACCCGGTTGGAACGTAACACAGATAAGAGGCAAGAATGACTGCATGCTTGTGCAGGTATATGGTGAATAAATCACTTGACCATCTGCCCATTGTTTTGATGACATCAAAAGGTGTGCTGAGGAGCAGGTAATGGAGAGTGCCTCCAATGTGCAGGCTGTGACCCCTTAGGGCAGGGAGATTGTACTATGTGATGAGTTCTTGGATCCATTTGGTGACCTCCTGCTTGGTGAGGGGGCACAGGCCTTTCGGGTGTCTCCAGGCAAAAAGGTGGTCATTTGGGCCTGGATTGTTGACATTGAAATGGTTCTGCAGCCAGGCCACTGGATCTGTGAGGTGGTTGAGTGTTGCACATTGGGTCATCTTGCTGGTGGGTGAGCATTTCATGGCCAGAATATGAAATGATAAGATGGAAAGATTGTTGTGATCTTGTATGGGTGAGAGATGTCTACATTGTATAAACAGGTGTGGGGAGGTGTGGAATTTGTTCAGGGAAGGGTCGGTGAATTCTCCTAGGCAGGATATAGTATAGAATATTGTGATGATGCAGGCAAAGATGGCAGCATCTCAGGGGCTTGCTGTTACGATTCATTCCTACACCTACTCTTTTTCCCTACTTGTCTCCCTTCACTTGACTTAATCTTACCTATGTCTCTCATGCTCAGTGCTTCCACCAGTCACAGTTGGTCATGAACCCTTTTCATTTAAACCTTAAACTATACAGCCTAGCCTGGGTTCTATTTCAAACCCTTCCCCTCCACCCCAGGCAGTGCCCCTTTTCATCTCCGCTCTTTATTTCTGACTATTGTTCCCTTTCTGCTCCATCTCATGCCCTTGCTGTAGTACCCCTGCTCAAACACCTTGTGCACCCCATTCCCCTTCATCCCAGACTTACCCCTTCCAGCGTGGTCTGTGCACCATAGGGTACCCTATTTAGTTCCCTCACTTGCTACCCTGTACTGTAGCTTAGCTTCCTGAATCTACATCTTGAAGCTCACCTTTGTGCGATCCAACTTCACCAGTCACTGGACTGGCTTAGTCCCTTGCATCCTTTGTACTTGACAACAAGGCATTTGACCTGAGTCAACTGAGACTTTGGACCATTGATCCTCATCTCCCTCTGCATCTCTGCCCTTTGGCACCTTCTTGCACCTTGCTGTGATCCTTGCCCCCATCTCTTAGCTAGAGCTTCTACCCTTCGGGTCTATGGTCATCCATTCCTAGGTCAAACCATAACACTTGCAAGGTCGAGGTAGGTGAGAAAATAAAGCAGAGTTTCTTTTTTGAAGGGGATGCATTTGTATCTCATGGATGATGAGGGGGCAAGGCATGTGGCCCCTTCTGTGATGAATCACATTTCATCTATGTTGATGGTCCAGGGGATGTCATGGAGGAGGTGCCAGGCCTGCAGACCTGCTATGTAATTGGATATTGCTGAGCCCAAGTAGGTGCCTGCACAACCTGCAATGAGGCTGTTAGGAGTGATTGCAAGATGGAGCTCACTGAGTGTCAGGAATATTGTGAATATCACAGTATACATGGAATGTCAGTAGGCCCACATTGTACGTCTCTTTTGTCTTTTCTGTCCAGGAGGCAGCAATGACATCAAGGATGTGGTTTAGGTGTGATTGAGGGATGGGGATGGACATGCCCTCAGTGTCATTGATTGTCCATGCCACTGCATTGGCTGGGAGCCAGAGGTGGAGACAGTCCTTAGCTAGGCAGTGGGGACAAAGGGAGGAAGGGTGTGGGGTTAGAGAAGGGGGGTATGGGCATGGGATTGGGTCTGGTAGGGTTGAGTGGAAGGAGGAGACCATTTGAAAGGATGCCAGTGGTGCATTGAACCATGGTTTGTTTGCTCAGTCAGAGGAGTGCCTCTCTGATGAGGTTATCCTCCTCTTGGGAGGTGGTTCGCCATTGGTCATACGCCTCTCTGATGGCTCGCTGTCTGGAAACAGGAGAGTCGTGCACAAGAAATGTGGGGAGTATGGGTGGGTGGTTACGTTCATCTGGGGTGGGGGGATCAATGGCATCAATGATGAAGGGGAGAAAAGGAGGGGGGATGGGAATTTGCAGAAGGAGTAGATATGTTGGAGGGTATTTGCCTCTGGAGGGAGTGTCTGCTGGATTATTGGCACTTGGGACATACTTTGTGTGAATCCTGCCAGTGTGATCAGTCTGAGCAAGGAAGGTATGAATGCATTTGAAAATGGAGTTGGTTTCAGGGTTACAATGGTGTCCTGTCCACCAGCCCTCGATGATACCTGTGTTGTCCCCATATATGAGGATCCTGGGAAGATGTGGGTATACCCAGTTGATAGTGCGTATGAGCATCTCAAAGCTGACCACTTCCACCCAGCCAATGTCTCAGGTTGCCCCTCTGGCGTGTTTCCATCCCGGGATGAGTCTCCAGGCATGCCAGTAGTCACTGATGATAATGCCAATGCCCATGCCAGAGCTAGCATCTGAGAATGCTGTGATGTCTATGAAAGGTAAAGGGGGGGGATGGAGAGTGAGACCCCGCCTGTATGAAGCTGCTTGTCCCACCATAAAAGATTGTCAGCAATCAATTTGATTGGTTGATGGGGCATGAAGGGTTTCTCTGAGCAAATCCTAAGCATGTGCTCAAGGGCTGTGAGGTACACCCTGCCTTTGTATAGGGCAGATGAAGCATGTAGGAGTTTGCTGTATATTTGTTTTATGTCTTTCAGGACATGGGTGGGATGGCTGAACCAGTTCTTGATTGCGCTCCTGTATTTCGTCACTTTGCTGGGGGCGAGTGAGACTGTGCAAGTGTTGAGATCCCATGTGAAGCCTATGTATACAACTGAGAAGGAGAAGGGTTGGTCTTTTGACTTCTCCCATGGAATTCCTAGTCTATCAGAGATTGCATCTTGTTATGTTTGAACCCAGGTAGGCCCGAGACATAGACCAGTAGGCGACTTCTTATCAAGGATGTCCTGATGGGGGCACCAGACAATGGAAGAAGGCGATCAAAGAGGTTGCATAGGTGGGGTATGTGAATACAAGGGTATGGTTGGTATGGACAAGGTACAAGTCCAGAGTAAGAACCAGTAAGCTGAAGCTAGAATACAAGTGTATGAAGAAGTCTGGTATATAAGTACATGAATGAAGAGGAGCCTGAATGTGGGCCAAGGGTGTGGGCAAAGGGCAGGGGTGTCAAAAGGGACACACAAGCTAAAGTGCCAGGTGTGAAATAAGTGAGGGTGGGGCCATGTAAGTGGGGTGAAGGGATAAGCATGACAGCTCCAAAGGGTATGGTAATGAAAAGCATCAATATAAACAAGAAGAATGGGAAAACGTACAAGGGAGCCAGGGAAAGATCCTGGATAGATCTAAGGACTAATGACAGTGATGGGGAAGATCCCCAGATGTAACTGGTGAAGGTCCAAGGTGACAGGGAAGTAGGGCATTCCTGGGTAGGCACGGGAACGGGTATATGGTGGAGGATAGGATGAAGGAGGTAACTTGGAGTGGGGATGAGGATGGGAGATGAAGAGTCCGAGTGATGTCAAGTCATTAGACCAAGCAAGGAGGTCACATTAAGGGTAATGGTGGCCTTCCTAGGTGAGAAGAGATGAGGACAAGAGGTGAGGTACAGGTGTAGAGACAGTTCTCACAGGTGTGAGACAGGGGTTGAGCTGAAAAAGGGATAGGGGCTAGGCAAGTTGTGTTGTAACACATCTACATCGTCAAGGCAATATGTGAAGAGGATGTCATGCTCGCATCTGGGGGAATTTTGAAAGAGGTCTTGGATGGGGTAATTGCAGTCCTCATTGAATTCTTCTGAGTCACCATCAGCATGTTCTTTGCTAGCAAACCATAAGCGACTGCTGGATTGTATTATTGGTTCCCGATTTCTGATGTCTTGATTCCATGAGGCACAAAGGCTGTTGTATTCCATTTGATGCAAGTGCCTTACCCAAAAGAAAACATGGTCATCAACCCATTTGTTGAGAGGGCCAATGCCTTCCAATCTGAAGATTTTGGCATCTGCATCAGCTAGGTGGCCATATACACCTGCTGAGGGTGCTGCTCTGAAGAATAGGCATTTGTCTATGTAATATATGTCACCTGGGGCCCTGATGACTGTGGTGGGCCATTGTAATGGTCGTAAAGGGATGGTACGATAGGCTTTGGCGATGTCTCTTGTGGCAGCTTCCAATTCTGGGGGGAGGTGGGCGATGAGGAGTGCAATAATGAAGAACTTGCCCCAGGTGGTGGGGAAATTATCAGTTGTGATGGAGGAGTTGACAGACAGGGAGGGAAAATCATGGGAGGGCGATAACGGGAAGGAGAAATTTTGTACCAGTTTGAATTTGCCTGGACATCCTGGTTTGGGAATGATGGATAAGGGAGAAGACTGGAATAAGCCGATTAAAAAGGTTAGATTAGGGGCTGTAAACGGGCCAATGTATCTGTTTTTGTTCAATTCCTTATGTATGGTCTTTTCAAATTCCTTGATGTAGAGATCAATGGAATCTTTATTAGGCAGTGGTTGTATATGAGATATGATGGGGAAATCTATGACAAAACCCTCACAAAGTCCTGCTGGTACATTGTGAAAATGATGAAATAGCCCTGCTTTTTGAAGCGCTCTCTGTTACGATTTTCCCCTACGTCTACCTTTTCTTCTCTCTTTCTTCTGCTCGTCCCGGTCCTGCCTATGCTTCTTACATCTCACGCGTTCGTCAGTCACGGTTGGTCACGCTTCTTTTCATATAAACCTTAAAACACACAGCCTAGCCCGGGTTCTTTTCGAACCCTTCCCCTCCGCCCCGGGCAGCGCCCCTTTCATCTCCGCTCTTCATTTCCGGCTACTGCCTCCGTTCCATTCCATTCCGTGCCCTTGCTGTAGTACCCCCGCTAGGACATCATGCGCACCCTCTCCCCTTCGCCCTATACTTACCTTTCCTGACTCGGTCTGTGTGCAGTAGGGTACACTACTTAAATGGCCAGCTAGCATACCTGTCCACTAGCTTAGCTTCCTGAATCTACCTCTTGAAGCTCACCCTTGTGCGATCCGACTTCGCCTGTCACTGGACCGGCTAGTCCTTTCGCGCCCCTCGTACTTGACAACAAGGCCTCAGACCTGAGTCGACCGGAACCTCGGACCCTTGATCCTTGTTCCCACCTGCGTATTCGTCCCTCGACATTCCTCGTTCCCCCTTTGTATCTCGACCCCTGCGCGCTTCTACCTTTCGGGTCTACGGTCGCCCCACCCAAGGTCGAACCGTAACACTCTCTGCCATTCATTTGGTTTGTATGGTGTTGTTGCTGGCACATTTCTGAGCTCTAGGGCAGAGCTGGGCATTGTGGGATTTTGAGCCACGGCCAGAGCAAATGTGGAGGGGGTGGTGAGACTTGTTGCAGCCGCTGGTTTTTTGCCATCAGCAGCAGAGTGGTTGGCCATCTTGTCTTGTGAAAAGGTTTCCATCATGATGTTCTATGAAAGTCTCATGTTTCTGGTCCCATGTGCAGGAGGCATTGTAGCATGCAATGTTGTGGTGGTGCCTACCGAGGCAGACTGCACAGACTGTAAGAAGAATGAGGATGAATTTGGGGCAAAAGGAGTGGGGTTTCTTGAAATGTTAATCTTGGTATTCTGACGGTGGGGAAGTGGGATGCTTAGAGCCACTGGCAGATCTGTAATTGGCTGATGTGGGGTAGGATATCAGCGCCCTGACGATCAGAGCCTGATATTTGTCACTCAGGATGGCAAGTTTTTCATTCAGTCTATGGGGTGTTGACAGGGTGTCAAGTGGGAGGGGGTGTTGTTGGCAGGGTGCCAAGCGCAAGTGAGGGGGTGGATTGTAGCATGGCATATGCATGAGCATTGAATGCTGGGTTTACAGAGGAGTGGAGGGAGGCAGAGAGGAGGAGAAAGGGAGAAGTGGTGAGTTAGTGACTGAATTTAGAGGGGGGGATGATGGGGCTACTCATACATTGATGATCTCTGTTTGATCAGAGTATGACTGGAGGAGGATGGAGTTGAGCATGTCATGGAGGACCTCTTCATTGATGAGGGACAAGTTGAATGCCCTGGGAGAGGTGTTACGGTTCGACCTAGGGATGGGCAACTGTAAACCCGAAAGGTAGAAGCTTGAGGGTAAGAGGTTGGGGTGAAGGTGAAGACGAGATACAAAGGGGGTGTTGAGAGATGAGGGTGCTGGTGGAGATATGGATCAAGGGTCCAAGGTCTCAGTCAACTCAGGTCAATAGCCTTGTTGTCAAGTACTAGGGAATGCAAAGGACTAAGCCGGTCCAGCGACAGGCAAAGTGGGATTGCACAAGGGTGAACTTCAAGGTGTAGATTCGGGAAGCTAAGCTAGGGTACAAGAGTGCTAGCTAGCTGTTTAAGTAGTGTACCCTACTGCACACAGACCAAGTCAGGAATGGTAAGTACAGGGTGAAGGGGAGAGGGTGCACATGGTGTCCGAGCAGGAGTACTATAGCAAGGGCACAAAATGGAATGGAACAGAGGCAGTAGCCAGAGATGAAGAGTGGAGATGAAACAAGGTGCTGCCCAGGGCGGAGGGGAAGGATTCGAAGAAGAACCTGGGCTAGGCTGTGTAGTTTAAAGTAATGAAATGAAAAGGTACCGACCAAGACTAAGGACAAGTCATGAGTGGAACAGGCCTAGGTAGGAGATGAGTTGAGCTAGATAGGAAAAAGAGTAGACAAAAGAGTAGACGTAGGAATGGATTGTAACAGGAGGTGACACAGTTGTACTAGTGTTGACATTGTTGGCCTTGGTAAATGAGGAGAGCACACTGTTGGCTTTTGTTGTGGGAGTTGCACCATTTGTGGTTTTCAATGAAGGATCAGAAACGGATGTGCATTTGGACGTGGGAGTGGTTCCAGCTGTGGTCAAACATGAAGGGGACCATGTGCACTAACGCTTGGCCAAACTGTCTCATGGAGAGGTTTTCATCTTGTGTGATGGTGGACTTGTCGTGTGCTGAGGATATAGGTACCAGAGTGGGGGTGCTGTTCGTGGATGGGATGAACAAAAGAGTGTCATCATTGATTGCATAGGAGAGGGAAGTGTCTGCTGCATCTAGTCCTTCATTGGTGAAGTACCAGAGTTTGCAGAATTTGTGCTGTTGGATTTTTCAGATGGTGACTGTTACATTCCAACCAGGGAGCCGGAAATGTAGGCCTGGTGGGATCTTCTAGTCGAGGAAGTCCTGACAGGGGTGCCAGACAGCAGTAGAAGATCATCAAAGGGGATGGACATTGTCATAGAGTGCGAGGTATAGGTGCTACAATCACTAGAGGGAAGTCCATGGTACAAGGTACTAGGGGGTACCAGGTGGGACCAGGTGGTACCAGGCAAGTCCAGGCAAGACGAAGATAGAGAATAAGTAAACTAAGATGTCTGGTATATAAGTAGATGAATCAAGAGGAGCCCGAATACAGGCCAAGGGTGTGGGCAAAGGGCAGGGCCGTCAGAAGGATGTGCAAGCTAAAGTGCCAGGTGTGAAATAAACGAGGGTAGGGGCCACGTAAGTGGGGCGAAGGGAAATACTACCGCACGATGTCAGTGGACGCATGACTGGGGCGAAGGGTGTGCCGATAGCACCAACGGTAAGGTAAATGGAAAGCGTCAAGGTGAACAAGAAGGAGACGAAAGCATACGAGGGCGCCAGGGGAAGATCCTGGGCAAATGCGAGGATGAATGGTGGTGGTGGGGAAGATCCCCAGATGTGACTGGTAAAGGTCCAAGGTGACGGGAGAGTAGGGCGTTCCTGGATAGGCACGGGAACGGGTCTATGGCGGAGGGTAGGACGGAGGAGGTAACTTGGAGTAGGGTGAGGGCAGAAGATGAAGGGTCCGAGTAATGTCTAGTTGTTAGACCAAGCAAGGGAGTCACATTAGGGACGGTGACGGCCTCCTTAAGCGTGGAGGGATGAGGATGGGGGGCGAGGTACAGGTGTACGGACAGTTCTCACAGGTGTGAGACAGGGGCTTGAGCCGAAAAAGGGATAGGGGCTAGGCGAGTTGTAACAGTGACCTGTGAAGGCAGGACTATTGGCTCAGATGGGACTGGGACATTTGGGATGGGCATGAATTTTGCTTTGTTCTTTTTGTGTTCCTCCTTGAGGATCTGGGCATCCTCATCCTCTCTCTGCTGGTGTTCTTGAGCTTTGCATTTTTCTTCTTCTGCTTCTGCTATGTCGCGTTCTTCCTGGCATCTGGTCCATGCTTGTTTGTCTCAGTTGTTCTTGATTATCCACTGCTGGAAGAGGAGTTCTGTGGCTTGCTGTTCTCTTAGGCCTGCATTGATGAAGGGCTGTTAGTTTTCCATGAAGGTGGGGATTGAGAAATCTGGGAGGACCGCATTGTTGGGGTTTTCCATGTTCATGAAAGGGAGGATTGAGTGAGCAAATGGTAAACGAGATGTGGAGAAAAGGAAAAAGTGAAAATAGAGAAGAATAGTACAGTGATGTTTGCAAGTGTGCTGTGCATGTGCGAAGTGGGCTAAGGAAAGATGCACGCCACTTCACTTAATCATGCATGGACTGAATTCTAGGTAGGTCTCATGAGTCGACTGACCTAGAATGACAATGGACCATTAGGCCAAATTTGGATGTATCTCTTTGAACTACTGCTGCACCCACCTTGACCTCACATAAGTATTAGCTAATAAGGATAGGTAGTCTACTCAGCTACAGCATTCCAATTAGCTCATTAGTTACCAACACTCCACACTGCCAGTAATTCCATGAAAACTGCCAGTTAATTACCTTTTGAGAACATAGCCTAATAAGCTCTCATCATTGGCAGTCTCTGGTGCCACCGTGCGGAGTTCCCTTCCACCCCTCCTGCCCCTCTCACCTGCCACAACTGAGACAAACATTCCAAACAAGGCAACATTTTGCCCCCCCTGTTTCACAACATTCAAAACCTCCATGCTTGTTGTACATGACAACATACTCGGGTTTTGAGCTCATCTCTTTGGTAAAATTGGTTGCACATTTTTACCTGCATGCCTTAGATAGAATATGGACTAATTATAATGGATTATTGTGGTCATATGACAAAAAGTGTTGTAAAAAAGGTCTAAGTCTCAACAACATGAATAAAGTGAATGGTGGGAGAGCTCAGGTAATGATAATAAGACATAGGGAGATAATCTAAGGAGTAGAGGAGTAGGGTGGAGGCATGGCAGGGCCAGGGAGGGGGGCAGCAGCAATGGGAGAGGTTAAAGTGCATGGTGGAGACATGACAGGGCCAGAACTTGAAGAAGGAGCAGCGGCAATGGGAGAGCATAGTGGAGACATGGTAGGGGCAGAAAGGGGGGCGGCAGCAGTGGGAGAGCATGGTGAAGACACAGTAGGACCAGGAAGGGGGGCAGTGGCAGTGGGAGAGGCTATGATAGCTTGAGTATTGATATTATTGGTCTTCCTTGGACCACACTTCTTCCCCTTGTTGGAATGTTCTTTTCAAGGCCTTTTTTGCACCAGTATCCCCTTGTTAGAGAGGGAAAATATAATGTCAACAGGAGTGGCATGCTTTGTACCATGTGTGGTAGTATTATCACCGGTAGTGTTATGATTCATTCCTACACCTAGTCTCTTTGAAATGACCCAAAGCTAATGCTTAGGCAAGTCAACAACCAACTAAGACTGGGAAAGTTGCTGATAGAGGGAACTCTTTGAGTGTAACAAGACCTTTGCAGGTAACTCCCAAGAGAACTAGACTGGGGTACAGTCATAGCCTCTTGGATCTTTATATACTAAACTACTGTTTGTACATGTCGATATTGAATCTACAATATAGGGTCATCAGTAATTAAATACATGAGGTAAAAGCATGGATCATAAAATGGAAGAAGTGGAGATTAAATAGTTGTGCAACACATGAGGTGTGGCAGAATGGAAGAGAAGCATAATGTGCTCTGCACAGAAATGCTTGTGAGAAATAATATAACCTACTATAGATAAATGAATGTCTAAATAGAAGTGTCAGTAATAAGACTAAAAGGAGATAGATCTGAATCGGGAGATTATAGATACAAGGAATGAGTCATGTGACAATCAGTCATGTGATAAATGAGATAGGAGTCTGAGTGGTTATGATGTTGTCTCCTGTAATGTGATGAGTAATCATTAGATAAAAGAAAGATAAGAGAAGATCATATGAATCAGGTATCTAATCTGATAAGATAAAAAAATGATAAGTTGTAAAGTAATAGGATAAGGTGAAAATGAATATTATAGTTACTGGTCCATAACACTTTTTCCCTACTTGTCTCCCTTTGTAATAATATATACCTTAAATTTTCATTTCTTACACTTAACATTCCACACACCACTTTACCTTCACTTCTCCTTGATGCATGCACGTGACTGTGGAAACACACACATGATCAGGTCTAGACCCATGACATCACCAACATGTGTTATTAATTTCCACTCTTCTCTCACGTGTTGCTTCTCATTACTCATCTTTTCTCCCACATTACTCAGCCTTTTAGTAATTATTCCCATGCCAAGCATGGTCCATGCACATCCCTGTACCATATATAAAGTAGACACTATATGACTGGAATCCCCAGTCTAATCCATTTCATTGTTGGCTTTCAGGTCTTACTAGTGGGCTGAGCACGTCTCTTGTCTTGTGGGATCATTGGAGCTCTAACAGCTTTATTGTGGCACTTGACTATCCCCCATCTCATCTCTACTCCTTTTCATGTGGTTTTGGTGTATATCCAATAAGTTAGTCTGGCCAGTGTTCTAGGCTCAACCCCTTGAGACCATAACACCCTTCACTCAACTTAATCTTACCTATTGTTATGTTCGAACCCGGGTAGGCCCGAGACGTAGACCAGTAGGCGACTTCTTATTGAGGAGGTCCTGACGGGGGTGCCAGATGACAGAAGAAGGTGATCAAAGGTGTTGCATAGGCAAGGTACGTGAATACAAGGGGTATAGCTGGTAGGGACTAAGTACAAGTCCTGAGGAGGAACCGGTAAGCTGAAGCTGTTATGGTTCAACTTTGGATAGACAACTGTAGACCCAAAGGGTGAAAGCTCTTGACTGGGCGAGCGAGGGTATGGATGTGATGAGGGATACAAGGGGTTCAAGAGGTGGATGCGCAGAGGGGAACGTGGATCAAGAGTCTGTAGTTCCAGTCGACTCAGGTCAGTTGCCTTGTTGTTGAGTACAGAGGGGGTGCGAGGGCTCAACCAGTCCAGTGACGGGTGAAGCGGGGTCATGCAAAGGTGAGCTTTTACGGTGTAGATTCGGGTAAGCTAAGCTAGGGTACAAAGGTGCTAGCTAGCTGTTTAAATAGTGTACCCTACTGTGCACAGGCTGAGTCAAGAAAGGTAACTATAGGGCGAAAGGGAAAGGGTGCACATGGTGTCCAAGCAGGGGTACTACAGCAAGGGCACGGAATGGAGCTGAACGGGGACAGTAGTCGGAAATGAAGATTGGAAATGAAAGGGGCACTGCCCGGGGCGGAGGGGAAGGGTGAGGAGGAGAACCCAGGCTAGGCTGTGTAGTTTAGAGTTTAAATGAAAAGGCACCAACATGGGTTGGTGATGAGTCATGGTTCAATGAGTCATAAGGCGACGAATCATAGGGGAAAGCATAGGCAAAGAAGAAGAAGTATTGCAGCGTAAAATGGGAAGAGAGTAAAGGAAGAGTGGAAAAAGAGTAGTTGTACAGGTGAATCATAACAGAAGCTAGGGTACTACTAGCTAGGATCGTCCTGTATATAAGGATAGCGAATAAAGAGGAGCTCAAATGTGGGCTCGGGGCATGGGCAAAGGGCGAGGACGTCAGACAGACGCGCAAGCCTAGGTGACAAGTGTGAAAAGTCTAAGGTAAAGGCCATATAAGCAGGGGTGAAGGGGAGAACTTTTAGCATATCATTGGTGGACGCATGACTAGGGTAAGGGCGTGCTGATAGCACCGGAGGTATGGTAGATGAAAAGTGTCAAGGTGAATAAGAACAGAGAAAAGCATATGAGGGCGCCAGGGGAAGATCCTGGGCAGATGCGAGGACAAATGATGGTGATGGGAAAGATCCCTAGATGTGACCGGAGAGGGTTCAAGGTAACAGGGAAGCAGGGTGTTCCTGGATAGGCACGGGAACGGGTCTATGGCGGAGAGTAGGGTGGAGGAGGTAACTCGGAGTAGGGGTGGCGACGGGAGACAAGGGGTCTGAGTGGTGTTGGATCGTAAGACCAAGCAAGGAGGTCATGTTGGGGATGATGACAGCCTTCCTAGGCAAGGAGGAATGAGGACGAGGGGTGAGGTAGAGGTGTACAGACTGTTCTCACAGGTGTGGGATAGGGGCTAGAGCCGAAAAAGGATAGGGGCTAGGCAAGTTGTAACACCTATGTCTCTCACGCTCAGCACTTCCACCAGTCACAGTTGGTCATGACCCCTTTTCATTTAAACCTTAAACTACACAGCCTAGGCTAGGTTCTATTTCAAACCCTTCCCCTCCACCCTGGGCAGTGCCCCTTTTCTGTTACGTTCCAACCAGGTAGCTGGAGACGTAGGCCTGGTGGCATCTTCTGATTGAGGAAGTCCTGATGGGGGCGCTGTTACAACTTGCCTAGCCCCTATCCCTTTTTCAGCTCAACCCCTGTCTCACACTTGTAAGAACCGTCTGTACACCTGTGCCCCGCCCCCCGTCCTTGTCCCTCCCCGCCTAGGAAGGCTGTCATTGTTCCTAAACATGACTCCCTCGCTTGGTCTCATGACCCGACACCACTCGGACTCTTCATCTTCCACCCTTGTCCTCACTCCAAGTTACCTCCTCCATCCCACCCGCCGCCATAGAACCGTTCCCGTGCTTATCCAGGAACACCCTTCCCCCCGTCACCTCGGACCTTCACCGGTCACATCTGGGGATCTTCCCCATCACTGTCGTTTGTCCTCGTATCTGTCCAGGAGCCCTTGTACACTTTTCTTTGTTCTTATTCACCTTGCTGTCCTTCATTTACCTTACCACTGGTGCTATCTGCACACCCCTTGCCCTAGTCATGCGTCTTACCAACGTCATGCTGTAGTTTGCCCTTCATCCCCGCCTACGCGGCCCTTATCCTGTTTATTTCACACTTATCACCTTGGCTTGCGTGTCCCTCTGATGTCTTTGCCCTCTGCCCATGCCCTTGGCCCACGTTCAGGCTCCTCTTGATTCTTTTACTTATATACCGGACCTCTTTGTACAATAGTTCTCTACCTTCATCTTGCCTGGTATCCCCTAGTATCTCGCACCTGGTACCCCCTAGTATCTCGCACCTGGTACCCCCTAGTATCTCGCACCTGGTACCCCCTGGTATCTCCCTAGAACCTTGTACCCATGGACTTCCCCTGGCATTGTAGCACCCGTACTTCGCATCATCTGCCAATGTCCATTCCTTTGATGATCTTCTACCGTTGTCTGACGCCCCCATCAGGACTTCCTCAATTAGAAGATCCTACCAGGCCTACATTTCCAGCTATCTGGTTGGAATGTAACAGGCGCCAGACAGCAGCAGAAGATGATCAAAGGTGGTGGACATTGGGCATAGTGCGAGGTACAGGTGCTACAACGCTAGGGAAGTCCAGGTATACAAGGTACAAGGAAGGTACCAGGTGCGAGGTACTAGGGGAATACCAGGCAAGACAAAGATAAGGAATAAGTATGAAGAGGTTTGGTATATAAGTAAACGAATCAAGAGGAGCCCGAACATGGGCCAAGGGGGTGGGCAAAGGGCAGGGCCATCAAAAGGATGTGCAAGCTAAAGTGCCAGGTGTGAAATAAGCAAGGATAGGGGCTGCGTAAGTGGGGCAAGGGGAAATACTACAGCATGACGTTGGTGGACGCATGACTAGGGCAAGGATGTGCCAATAGCACCAACGGTAAGGTAAATGAAGGTCTACAAGGTGAATAAGAAGAGAGAAAAAGCATACGAGGGTGCCAGGGGGAGATCCTGGGCAGATGCAAGGACAAATGACGGTGATGGGGAAGATCCCCAGATGTGACTGGTGAAGGTCCAAGGTAACAGGGGAGTAGGGCGTTCCTGGGTAAGCATGGGAATGGGTCTATGGTGGGGAATGTTATGATTTTCATCGGCTCGCGGTACCTAGCCCAGCTCTCCCGTATCTGGCCCCTGGCTACAACTCATTCTCCATTCCCGGTCACGCCTAGACTCCCCCCGACTCGCATCCAAGAAGTGACGACCTTTGACCCGGGTCTTATCAGTTCCCCTCAGCTATCCCCGGCCTCATGCCTTCCTCCTTGTCATCACCTCTTGGCTGTATTACCACCGCTGTGTCGCACAGCACGTCTTGCTATCTATTCGCGGTCTCTGTTCCCTTACTTCTCCCATGATCCTCTGTGGTCTACTAATCCCGGTTGATCGCCTTCTGATTGGCTTGGTTCCTATCTTCTCTCGGTGACTTTCCCTTGTACTCTTACTATAGACTCCAGTGCTAGTATATGTCGCTCTATTGCTCCCTATTGGTACTGGTTACCTATTACGGACTTTTCCCCATGGGCACACAGGTCTTCTCTCACAGCTATATATAGGCCTGCCTTATGCGGTTGTATCTTAACTTAGATCTGATCCATTATACCTAGTTTCGAACTCTTGGCAGAGAACCTTCTCAGTCAACTAGAGCCGAAGTGACATCACCTCTAGTTCCTATCCTGTGGTGCGGAAGGAACCCTTGTACCCGCGCAGGACAGTACCCCTATCATTGCCTTGGACACTGAGAGCGCTCTCCAGCTTAGCATTCAGTTGCCGGGTATTGATCCACTTGTTATCGAAGCGGTTGCCGAGCTTTAGCTGACGGTTGTGGACGTAACAGGGAATAGGACAGAGGAGGTAACTCAGAGTGGGGACGAGGGCGGAAGATGAGGGGTCCAAGTGGTGTCAGGTTGTAGGACCAAGCAAGGGAGTCACATTGGGGACAATGACAGCCTCCCTAGGCGAGGAGGGACAAGGACGAGGGGCAAGGTACAGACGGTTCCCACAGGTGTGAGATGTTATGATTCACTTATATGCCTACTCGTTTTCCTATTCCTTCCCCCATTCTACTCTACAACGCTCCTCTCTTCTATGCTTTCTCCCTCAATTCATCACATCATGACTCATCTTGCCATGGCTCTCCACCGGTCCTTGTCGGTGCCTTTCACCTAAAACCTTAAAACCACACAGCCTAGCCCAGGTTCGCTTTCAAACCCTTCCCCTCCGCCCCGGGCAACGCTCCCTTTTCATCTCTGTTCTTCATTTCCAACTACTGCCTCTGCTCCGTCCACACCTTGTGCCCTTGCTGTAGTACCCCCGCTTGGACACCATGCGCAACTCTCTACCCTTACCCTATACTTACCATATCCACCTCGGTCCGTGCGCAGTAGGGTACCATATTTAAACGACTAGCCAGTACTCCTGTACTCCAGCTTAGCTTACCTGAATCTATGTCATAAAAGCTCACCTTTGTGCGATCCCGCTTACCCTGTCACTGGACTGGCTAATGTTACGTTCGCGCCGGACGGCTAAAGCTCGGCCGACGTTCGCGTAGCAAGTGGATCGTGACCCAGCAACTGAATGCTCAGCAAAGAGCAGTCTCAGCGTCCGAATCAAGATAGGGGTATGCCCGGT